>JARYGA010030010.1:0-29999 GCA_030545235.1 Helianthus tuberosus | reverse complement strand
AAAAGCAATGGCCTATCTGAAGGAAGAGATACGAGGATGAAACGAACTGTGCTGACTGTGCAAGGAGTTACGTAATTATGGATGCATACATAATTATGGAATTCAGTGCACAGAAACCACAACAAGTCTTGTCACGTATAGATTCCCTCAGTACAAGCCTACTAAGTACTCTGCTAGAGTAATAATTGTTTGATGTCACTTATGTGGTATATATACCTGTGAATATATATGATACTACTGTCTAGTGTGACGATATCAAACAAATGATTAACCCTGTTGTGTTATGTTCTGTCAGAACATGGCACCCAGGAAAGCTGTGAATGCTCGCAATGATGATCAACCTCCTCCTCCCCCACTGCCAAGAACTGCTGTAGAGTTGAACGCTCTACTGGAGGAAAGGATCTCCGCTGCTATCGCCCAGTACGAGGCGAACCGAACTCAAGACAGTGGTGGACCGAGCAACGCTAGGCGTAATGGGAATGGAGATTCGTCTGGAGGCAATGCAGCTCAAGGTAACCTTAAGACACTGTGCTAAGCATGAGGAAATTTATGAACGGTCTTTGTTTCATTATTTCTTCGATTGCTCACATGTGAATTGGTTGAATCAATTCCAGGCTGCACTTTCAAGCAGTTTCTCGACTGCAAGCCGATGAACTATGACGGCACAGGAGGTGCAGTAGCATTTGTGCGCTGGACGGAGAAGACTGAAGCTACTATCCGCATGAGCAAGTGTACCGCGGATCAACAAGTCACCTTTGCTACTGGGTTGTTTGTCGATGAAGCTCTGACTTGGTGGAACCTGCAAGCCCAAACTTTGGGTGACGATGCCGCTTATGGCCTAACTTGGGAGGAACTGAAGGAAAGAATGAGAGAGAAGTATTGCTCTCGCGCTGAACTCTAAAGGCTGGAAACAGAGTTCTAGCACTTGATCATGGAAGGTGCTGACATCAATGGATATACTCGAAGGTTCCACGATCTGTCTAGAGTGCTTCCCTACATGGTGACTCCTGAATTTAAGCGTGTGGAACGCTACATTTGGGGACTGGCCCCAGAGTTTCGTGGCATAGTAACGTCGGCCAAACCACAAACAATCACTGAGGCTGTAACTCTGGCTGTCAGCCTTACGGAAGACTGTGTTCGCATGAAGAAGCTGTCACTGAACCCAACAGAAAAGACCGAGACGCATGCTGAGTCGTCCGGCGACAAAAAGAGAAAGCATACAAGTTTGAACCAAGAAACTCGTAACAACAAGGGTTTCAGCAAGAAGCGTGACGCTAACCCGTCCCAGGAGGCGAAAACCCATGCAACCAAAGCATACCAAGGCTCCATACCTAGATGCCAAAAATGTAAGTATCATCATGAAGGAGCTTGTCGCATTCCTAGGTGCGAAAAATGTGGTAAATTGGGTCATCAAACAGAAGACTGTTGGGGAAAAGGAAAGAACCGAAATGGAAGCGGTGTTGGTAACAAGAATGGTAACGGGAAAGGGCGGAACCTAGGATGCTTCAAATGTGGAAGCAATGATCATTTCATGAAGGACTGCCCAGAAGGAAACAATGCTCAGGCTAGAGCATTTGTGATTGGAGCAAAGAACGCACGCGAGGACCCTAACGTGGTCACCGGTATGTTTCTCATTAACAATCACTTTGCATCCATATTATTTGACACTGGCGCCGATTATAGCTTCATGTCTGTGGAATTTAAACGCATACTCGGAATAGAATCTAGTAGATTAGAAATTCCTTGTTCCATAGAACTAGCCAATGGTAAACTCGTTGAATCGGGCGAAGTTGTTAGAGGCTGCACACTAGAACTTGGTGAACGAAGATTTAGCATCGACCTCCTACCTATTCAATTGGGTAGCTTCGATGTAGTAGTCGGGATGGACTGGTTGTCCAAGAACAAAGCTGAAGTTATTTGTCATGAGAAAATCATTCGCATCCCTTTAGCGAATGGTGAAACTCTCATCGTGCATGGAGAAAAACGAGACGCACCTCTTCGAATCATCAGTTGCATAAAGGCACGGAAGTGCTTAAGGAAAGGATGTGTCGCTTTCCTAGCACACGTTATAGACAAGAAGGCTGTGGAGCCAAAACTTGAAGACATTCCTATGGTGAAGGAATTTCCCGATGTGTTCCCTGAAGATCTGCCAGGACTACCTCCGCAACGACAAGTCGAATTCCGAATAGACTTGGTTCCAGGAGCTGCTCCTGTAGCCAAGGCACCCTATCGACTTGTGCCATCCGAAATGCAAGAATTATCTACACAACTCCAGGAGTTGTTGGATAAAGGATTTATAAGGCCAAGCTTCTCACCCTGGGGAGCTCCAGTATTATTCGTGAAGAAGAAGGATGGAACACTGCGGATGTGTATCGATTACAGGGAACTGAACAAACTCACGATCAAGAATCGGTATCCGCTACCAAGGATTGATGACTTATTTGATCAACTGCAAGGATCAAGCTACTATTCCAAGATCGACCTTCGATCTGGATACCATCAGCTGAGAATCCAAGAGGAAAGCATACCAAAAGCTGCATTCAGAACGCGATATGGGCACTACGAATTCCTTGTGATGCCGTTTGGGCTGACGAATGCACCAGCGGTCTTTATGGATCTAATGAACCGCGTATGCAAACCATATCTCGATAAATTTGTGATTGTATTTATCGATGATATCCTGATTTATTCGCGAACGAAAGAAGAGCACGAGCAACATCTCAGAACTATTCTGGAACTACTGAAGAAAGAGAAACTTTATGCAAAGTTCTCAAAATGCGAATTCTGGATTCGCGAAGTACAATTTCTTGGTCACGTGGTGAATGAGAAGGGCATTCATGTAGACCCGTCCAAGATTGAAGCAATAAAGATTTGGGAAGCTCCCAAGACCCCAACTGAAGTTCGACAATTTTTGGGCTTAGCGGGCTATTATCGGCGATTCATCGAGAATTTCTCAAAGATAGGTCAACCGCTAACGACCCTTACTCCGAAAGACAAGAAATACGACTGGGGTCACAAACAGGAAGAAGCCTTTCAGCTACTTAAGAACAAGCTCTGCGATGCACCGATACTGTCATTACCCGAAGGCACTGAAGACTTCGTGGAATACTGCGACGCCTCACGACAAGGCTTGGGTTGCGTGCTTATGCAGCGCCAAAAAGTCATCGCTTACGCTTCAAGACAACTGAAGGTTCACGAGAGAAAATATACCACTCACGACCTGGAGCTGGGTGTAGTGGTATTCGCCTTGAAGATTTGGCGACATTACTTATATGGTACTCGATGTACAATCTTCACAGATCACAAAAGCTTACAACACATATTTGATCAGAAGGAATTGAATATGCGCCAGCGACGTTGGGTCGAGCTGCTAAATGATTATGACTGTGAGATTAAGTACCATCCTGGAAAGACGAACGTTATAGCAGACGCGTTGAGCCGAAAAGAAAGGGTTAAGACCCTAAGGGTTCGAGCATTGGAAATGACCATTCGAACGAACCTCACTGCGCGCATTCGTGATGCACAACAAGAAGCTCTTAAAGAAGAGAACCGTAAAGCTGAATACCTACGGGGTATGCTGAAATACATGGTGCCAAATGAAGAGGGAGCCTTATACTTTAAGAAGCGTATTTGGGTTCCACTCTATGGTGGCATACGAGAAGTCATCCTTAATGAAGCCCACAAATCGAGATATTCGATCCATCCAGGATCGGACAAAATGTATCAAGACTTGAAAGAATACTATTGGTGGCCGAGACTCAAGAGCGATGTTGCTGTTTATGTTGGAAAATGCCTAACATGTGCCAAGGTTAAGGCAGAATATCAGAAACCGTCCGGCCTACTACAACAACCAGAGATTCCCGTGTGGAAGTGGGAACAAATCTCGATGGACTTCATAACGAAATTACCCAGGACCCCGAGAGGGCACGATATGATATGGGTAATAGTTGATCGATTAACGAAGTCTGCGCACTTCCTACCGATCCGAGAAAAAGACAGCACTGGAAAGCTTGCTGAAATATACTTAAGAGAAATTGTGGCACGTCATGGAGTGCCAATCTCAATCATTTCAGACAGAGATGGACGCTTTGTCTCAAGAATCTGGCAATCATTTCAGGAAGCCTTTGGATCTCAGTTAGATCTAAGCACGGCATTCCATCCACAAACTGACGGTCAGAGCGAACGGACTATACAAACGTTAGAAGATATGCTTCGCGCATGTGTCATGGATCTAGGCGGCAGCTGGGATACTCATCTACCTTTAGTTGAGTTTTCCTACAATAACAGTTATCATACGAGCATAAAAGCCGCGCCGTTCGAAGCTCTGTATGGCCGCAAATGCCGATTGCCCTTATGTTGGGCAGATGCCGGAGATAAACGGATGGTTGGTCCTGAACTTATACAAGAGACAACCGACAAGATTGCGCAGATCCGAGAGCGCATTAAGGCGGCTCGAGATCGACAAAAGAGCTACGCTGATCCGAAAAGAAAATCAGTAGAATTCAAGGTGGGAGACAAAGTGTTGTTAAAAGTCTCACCTTGGAAAGGCGTAGTCAGATTTGGAAAGCGTGGAAAGCTGAATCCACGATATATCGGACCATTCAGAATATTGAAGAGAATTGGTACCGTGGCATACAAGTTGGAGTTACCGGAAGAACTTAATGGAGTACATGATACGTTTCATGTATCCAACCTGAAGAAGAGTCCAACACAAGAAAACGTGATCATCCCGATGGATGAAGTGCATATTGATGAAGCCCTCCGATTTACAGAACAACCCGTTGAGGTTACCGACTGGAAAGTCAACAAGACCAGGAGGAGCAGTGTGAAACTTATCAAAGTACGTTGGAACTCTAAGCACGGACCCGAGTACACATGGGAACGTGAAGACCAGTCCAAAGAAAAGTATCCCCACCTATTCAAGAAGACTCCTGCGAGAGTTAGTTCAGCCTGAATTTCGGGACGAAATTCTTTTAACGGGGGGAGACTGTGACAACTGGCACAAACCGGTAATTTCCGTACACTTTAGTTATTATTTAATGACTGCAATTATATGCTTAATTGTCAGCAATGTCTGAACACATGATTAAACAAGTGAATTCATGCACGTTGTATACTACAAAATATTGCTTTATGCATAAACGAGAGCGTTGCGTCAAAAATAATGGTAAACTCACCGGTAAGACACACTGTGTCAACGAAACTGCAGAAAGCAGTCAGACAATAAAATTGGAGCCTAGGTGTAGGTCCGACAGCAAGAATGCATTAAAACCCAAGAGTACATACAAGGGTTTAATATATATGCAATACGAAAGCAAAAATAAGCACTAAAAAGCACCCGAAACGCACTTTAAGTGCATAATTTTATATAATTCAGCTCAAATCAGCATTTAAGCATATGAATATTATGCAGAAATGTCGTTTTATTATCCAGAATACTTCCCCAAGTGTAACACCCTAGATTTATACCCTTGATAATTTATATATATTTATATAGTTAAATCACATGACTTAACATTAACAAAATTAATAAGTATTCAAGACCCTAATCAAACTAGTGACTAAGTACATCGATTCAAAATTTTGTTTACAACCCATATTTAAAGACTACAAAAGATCTAAGACATTGCGGAAGCATTCAAAATAGAGTGTTCGGTTCTTCATTAATCACTTGATCGCCATCCGTAAGCTTCACTAATTACCTATGATCAAAACATCTAAAACGTTAGATTTGATGTTGTTATGTGATATAGTTCCAAGAATTTAACATCAAAGTTGAAATAACAAAATATAAAAATTTAATCTGGGTCCACCGTAAATTACGGTATCGGTGAGTCTTGGATTTGTATGATCACCGTAAATCAGTAGGTCCATGCCGTAACAAGTATAACCTTCACCGTAAATTACGGTAATACCGTAATTTACGGTGGTACCTGGAAATTTCAGGTCTTGTTTGTTTTGTTCATGACCCTCGAACCCAACTCTTGGAACGTACTTTTCTAACATCTACAACATCAGATTCTAGCAATTCTAACATGTTATATATATATCAAGCAATATCTAAGAACAATCCATCATATTCCGGGATATAAATAAATCATGTTTCATTCGATTATTTGACCCGTTTGGCTCGTCTAAAGAATCCTTCTATATGACGACTACCAACGGGTACCAACCGAATTCAATAAATCAATCAATATTACGACTTCATTGCTTAATTCAAACAACTCTCAT
Source organism: Helianthus tuberosus (assembly GCA_030545235.1). Taxonomy (NCBI): domain Eukaryota; kingdom Viridiplantae; phylum Streptophyta; class Magnoliopsida; order Asterales; family Asteraceae; genus Helianthus; species Helianthus tuberosus. Next base: position 23,765 of record JARYGA010030010.1, on the reverse strand, counting down.
TCAATATTTAATTGCACAAAGACTCATCCGATATAATAAATATAACGGGTCAAGTTACATACCTTCAAAGTTTGCCCTTTAAACGTGGTTCGCCACCCGTTTGTCCGCTTGATGTTCCTGCGTCCGTCCCTATAGAGTCCATTTATGATGCGTTTTAGAACTCTCTTTAAATCATAATTCGCATAACACACCAAAACATTATGATTATGCGTTTAAGCTCCGAATTTCAGTTTTAAAGCCTTCATAGAGGCATTTCAACAAACACTTCATGTGCAGAATTTTTATATCTTTAGAAATCAACTTCTTAGCTTATTAATTAGCTAACTTGACAACAATAGAGCCATCCTATAGTGTTTTAAGCATCATATTTTCTGGAAATCACTTTCAACAATCAAAATACACTAGAATAATCATCCTAAACCCTAGTGTTTATCTTCATCTTACAAAACCCATAACCTAGCTTCCATGGATTCTTAAAATTCCCAGAATTTGGGCATGATTTCATATGCAGTTGTCTAGGTTTCACTTCTTGACACTACATCATCTCTAATCATATCAAACAACACACATGCAATTATCTAATCTTAGATTTCCAAAATCATGAGAATTTCAAACAAGGAATTAACACGAATTTTTACATACCTTATGATCCTCTTGTGATGAGGATCGATAATCTAAACTCGGATTTCGTTTTGGATTAGAATTGCATCTTCAATTGAGAGTTTTTTGTGAGATTGAGGTTTTGGAATGGGGGTGTCGCCCCCTGTCTCTTTTGATCGACCAACAACCCTGGTTTGGGTGTTTGGTTTATTTTTATTACTTAAATTTTAATTAAGTTTTAGAGTTAACAACTATGGTCCCTCTATTTTGTTCCACTTATAGTTTGATAGCTTTTAATCACTCTAGAAGCTATCTCTAGACTAGTTAACTAACTAGGTTAAAATTCCTAGTTAGTAAACTCTCATTTATTTAGGCTTTATAATTCTGATATAATATTTTATATTTTCGGGATGTTACAAGTCCATCCCCCTTAAAGAGGGTTTCGTCCCCGAAACCCAAGTACGTACCAAATAATGTAGGGTGAAGACGTCGCATCTCCTCTTCGGACTCCCATGTAGTGTCCGAACCTTTCCTATGCTCCCATTTGACTTTGACTTGGTCAATTTGTTTATTTCGTAAACGTTTGACCTTTCTGTCTAAAATTTTAACCGGTCTCACCACATAATTTAGACTATTATCCACTTCGATATCGTCGTAATGGATATATGTCGTTTCGTCTGCTAGGCACTTTCTTAATTGCGATACATGAAACGTGCCATGGATCCCACTTAACTCCTCCGGTAGTTCAAGACGGTAAGCTACCTTGCCAACTCTCCCGATAATTTTAAACGGCCCGATAAACCTTGGGCTTAACTTCCCCTTCTTTCTAAATCTAATAACGCCTTTCCATGGGGACACTTTTAGCATGACCATGTCACCCACTTGAAATTCAATTGGCCTTTTCCTTTTATCTACATACGCCTTCTGCCTGTCTTGAGCCGCTTTCAAGTGTGCCCGAACTTTATCGATCTTTTCATTTGTGGCTCGCACTATATCTTGGTGGGCGAGTTCACGTGGACCCACTTCACCCCAACATACCGGAGTTCGACACTTTCTACCGTAAAGCATTTCGTATGGTGCCATCTTAATACTAGATTGGTAACTGTTGTTATACGAAAACTCTACTAACGGTAGATGAACATCCCAACTGCCTCCAAAGTCGATTATACACGCCCGTAGCATGTCTCCCAATATTTGTATCGTTCTTTCACTTTGCCCATCCGTTTGAGGATGGTATGCGGTGCTAATGAACAATTTGGTTCCCATTTGCTCTTGGAATTCCCGCCAAAATTTCGAAGTAAACCGGGTATCCCTATCAGACACGATGGACACCGGCACCCCATGACGGGCTATTATTTCATTGGTGTAAACTTCCGACATCTTTTCTGACGTGTAAGTCTCACGAATCGGAATAAAGTGAGCACTTTTTGTCAGTCTATCCACCACTACCCATATGGCATCAAAACTACGATTTGTTCTAGGCAGTTTGGTTAACAGGTCCATTGTAATATGTTCCCATTTCCAAACCGGAATTTCCAACGGTTGGAGTTTGCCATAGGGTTTCTGATGCTCCGCCTTGACTTGTAAACATGTCAAGCATTTTTCCACATACTTTGCCACATCCCTCTTCATTCCGGGCCACCAATAATTTTGTTTCAAATCATTGTACATCTTGGTCGCACCCGGATGAATTGAATAACGGGATTTATGAGCTTCATCAAGTAGAAGCGCCTTTACTCCATAGGTATGTGGGACCCATATCCTTCCGGATCGAGTCTTTAACCCGTGATTTCCATCCGACAAGTCTTTCAACTGCCCAATTATTCTTTCCTTCTTCCAATTCTCTTCTTTTACTGCTTCTAATTGTGCTTCTCGAATACGTTCAAGTATACCCGAGGTTACCACGAGTTGCATCGATCTCACTCGTATTGGGACATAGTCCACTTTTCTGCTTAAAGCATCCGCTACCACATTTGCCTTTCCGGGGTGATAGTGTATCTCACAATCATAGTCCTTCACCGTTTCCAGCCATCGCCTTTGTCGCATATTTAACTCCTTCTGATCGAAGAAGTATTTCAAACTCTTGTGGTCGGTGAATATGGTGCATTTTACTCCATACAAGTAATGCCTCCATATTTTTAATGCAAATACCACCGCTGCCAACTCTAGATCGTGCGTGGGGTATTTCTTCTCGTGTATCTTCAATTGTCTCGAGGCATAAGCTATTACCTTGCCCCGTTGCATCAACACGCAACCGAGCCCTGCTAATGAAGCATCCGAATAGACCACCATGTCTTCGACTCCGTCCGGCAATGTCAGTACCGGAGCTTGAGTTAGCCTTTCTTTTAACGTTCGAAACGCTTTTTCTTGATCAACTCCCCAGACAAACTTTACTTTCTTTTGGGTTAGCTTTGTTAGCGGCAATGCAATCTTGGAGAAATCTTGAATGAATCTCCTATAATATCCAGCAAGCCCCAAAAAGCTTCTAATTTCAGAAGGGTTCTTTGGGGAATTCCATTTTGTCACCGCCTCTATCTTTGACGGATCCACCAAAACTCCATCGGCACTTATGACATGACCGAGAAATTGTACCTCTCGTAACCAAAAGGCACATTTAGAAAATTTTGCATAAAGCTTCTCTCGTCTAAGTGTCTCTAACACTTCTTGCAAGTGGCGTGCGTGTTCAGCTTCATTTTTCGAGTACACCAAGATGTCATCGATAAACACGATAACCGACTTATCTAACATTGGTTTGCAAACCCGGTTCATGAGGTCCATGAAAGCCGCGGGCGCATTTGTCAGCCCAAACGACATCACGAGAAATTCGTAATGTCCGTATCTTGTGCGAAAAGCCGTCTTCGGCACATCTTCTTCTTTGACCTTTAGTTGGTGATACCCCGACCTAAGGTCAATTTTTGAGAACCAACTTGCGCCTTGTAGTTGGTCAAATAAGTCGTCTATCCTCGGGAGCGGGTATCGGTTCTTTACCGTGAGTTTGTTTAACTCCCGATAATCGATACACATGCGCATACTCCCGTCCTTCTTTCTCACAAACAACACCGGTGCGCCCCAAGGAGACACACTCGGCCTTATAAATCCTTTATCAAGCAAGTCTTGAATTTGGGACATCAGCTCTTGTAATTCCGACGGTGCAAGTCGGTACGGGGCTTTTGCCACAGGTTTCGCGCCCGGAATCAATTCGATCCCGAATTCTACTTCCCGTTCAGGCGGTATCCCCGGTAAATCTTCCGGAAAAACATCTTCATAATCCCGTACTATCGGTACATCTCCAATCTTCCGTGATTCTTTTTCGGTCTCATTTGCATAAATTATGAATGCCTTGCATCCTCGCTTCATGAGCTTGTGGGCTTTCAACATCGAACATACTATGGGGTTGCCTCGTTTTTCGCCATAAATGGTGACGTGTTTTCCGCTCGGAGATGTTAGTTTTATTTCTTTGCGAAAACACACAACTTTTGCATGGTATTGAGATAGCCAATCCATCCCCACGACTACTTGGAATTCTCCCATCGACATCGGAATTAGGTTTATCAAATATTCTTCCTCATCGATGCTCAATTTACAATTTTCACATACATCACAAACAATAAAGCTTTTGTTATTACCTATCTCTACTTCTAAAGGCACAGGTAATTTTGTTAGAATAAATGAAGGATGTCGAATAAACCCATATGAAACAAAGGATTTATTCGCACCCGTATCAAATAACACGTGTGCGGGAATTGAATTTATAGAAAATATACCTGAGACCACGTCAGGTTCAATCTTTGCTTCTGCAGCAGTTAGTTGGAAAGATCTTGCCTTTGCTTTCGGGGCTTCACCTTTCGATTCTTGCCCATCTTTCTTCCCAACCAGTTCCGGGCATTCCGACTTCTTGTGACCCGTTCGATAACAGTTATAACAAACCGTCACTTTCTCTGGGCATGACATGGCCATATGTCCCGTTTTCTTGCATATAGGACAAGGCTTATCCTTGTAACGGCATTCGCCCTTATGACTTTTCCCACAAATTTTGCAACCCGGTGTACTACCTTTAGCATCTGATCTCCTTGCTATTTCATTTGTTCTTGCTTTCTTAGTAGGGCTTGGATTCATATCTAGTGCCCTTCGTTCACCCCGTTCTATACTCTTTTTCAATTCGATCTCCCTTTCCCGAGCAGCATTGACAATCTCGGTAAGGGTCTCGTACTTCGAAGGGGTTATGAACTCTCTATATTCTGCGCTTAGCATGTTATGGTAATAATAGACCTTTTGCTCTTCGTTCGTTATCAATTCGTCACAGAACTTCATCTTGTCCATAAACATCCCCGTGATCTTGTCTATGGATTCACCTTTGTGTCTGAGTTGCATGAACTCTTCCTTGATTTTATTTACGACCGCCTTGGGACTATGGTGTTTAAGAAACGGCGTCTTAAACTCCTCCCAAGTCATGGCCTTAGCCGCTTCGCTTCCAATCTCCTTCTTTTTGTTATCCCACCAATCTTTCGCTTGACTCCTTAGTTGACCCGTACCATAGGCTACGTAGTCTTCTTCGTCACAATGGGTTCTCTCGAATACTCCTTCGATGTCACTTAGCCATCGTTGGCACACTATTGGGTCAACCTCCCCATTATATGTTGGTGGTTTACAAGCCATGAATTCCTTGTATGAACAAGGCTTTCGTCCTCCTCGCTTCTCCTTTGCTACATTTGAGTCATCTTCCAGTTTCTTGATTCTATCTTCTACTATTGATAAAACCGTGTGTTGGATTCTATCAATAAAACCCGACAAACTGTTTTCGATCGCCTTCCCAACTTCTTCGGCAATCACTTCCCTCACTTGTTCGGTGACTCTTGGCACCGCATTATCATTGCCTCCATCAGCCATCTCGATTTCTGAAATGTTTACATAAATTGTTAACATTCCATTTATAACACATGCTTTACTTGTTTTGATTTGATCAAGTTCGTAACTTGATTATATAATTCTTGTTTCTATTCAATCAAGTCCGTAACTTGATTTGATCATTCTTGTTTCTATTTAATCAAGTCCGTAACTTGATTTGATCATTCTTGTTTCTATTTAATCAGGTCCGTAACTTGATTTGATCATTCTTGTTTCTATTTAATCAGGTCCGTAACTTGATTTGATCATTCTTGTTTCTATTTAATCAGGTCCGTAACTTGATTTGATCATTCTTGTTTCATGCATTTCTTGTTTCTGAATGAGTTTGCACGCTCTTTTCATGCATATTGTTCATTCCTCATTCTATACATAGTACATAATTTATTAACAAAACAAGTTAATTCTTACCGGACGATCGATCAAGCTTGAACCGAACACTTATTGACAACCATGAGCTCTGATTACCAACTTGTAACACCCTAGATTTATACCCTTGATAATTTATATATTTATATAGTTAAATCACATGACTTAACATTAACAAAATTAATAAGTATTCAAGACCCTAATCAAACTAGTGACTAAGTACATCGATTCAAAATTTTGTTTACAACCCATATTTAAAGACTACAAAAGATCTAAGACATTGCGGAAGCATTCAAAATAGAGTGTTCGGTTCTTCATTAATCACTTGATCGCCATCCGTAAGCTTCACTAATTACCTATGATCAAAACATCTAAAACGTTAGATTTGATGTTGTTATGTGATATAGTTCCAAGAATTTAACATCAAAGTTGAAATAACAAAATATAAAAATTTAATCTGGGTCCACCGTAAATTACGGTATCACCGTAATTTACGGTGAGTCTTGGATTTGTATGATCACCGTAAATCAGTAGGTCCATGCCGTAACAAGTATAACCTTCACCGTAAATTACGGTAATACCGTAATTTACGGTGGTACCTGGAAATTTCAGGTCTTGTTTGTTTTGTTCATGACCCTCGAACCCAACTCTTGGAACGTACTTTTCTAACATCTACAACATCAGATTCTAGCAATTCTAACATGTTATATATATATCAAGCAATATCTAAGAACAATCCATCATATTCCGGGATATAAATAAATCATGTTTCATTCGATTATTTGACCCGTTTGGCTCGTCTAAAGAATCCTTCTATATGACGACTACCAACGGGTACCAACCGAATTCAATAAATCAATCAATATTACGACTTCATTGCTTAATTCAAACAACTCTCATTCAATATTTAATTGCACAAAGACTCATCCGATATAATAAATATAACGGGTCAAGTTACATACCTTCAAAGTTTGCCCTTTAAACGTGGTTCGCCACCCGTTTGTCCGCTTGATGTTCCTGCGTCCGTCCCTATAGAGTCCATTTATGATGCGTTTTAGAACTCTCTTTAAATCATAATTCGCATAACACACCAAAACATTATGATTATGCGTTTAAGCTCCGAATTTCAGTTTTAAAGCCTTCATAGAGGCATTTCAACAAACACTTCATGTGCAGAATTTTTATATCTTTAGAAATCAACTTCTTAGCTTATTAATTAGCTAACTTGACAACAATAGAGCCATCCTATAGTGTTTTAAGCATCATATTTTCTGGAAATCACTTTCAACAATCAAAATACACTAGAATAATCATCCTAAACCCTAGTGTTCATCTTCATCTTACAAAACCCATAACCTAGCTTCCATGGATTCTTAAAATTCCCAGAATTTGGGCATGATTTCATATGCAGTTGTCTAGGTTTCACTTCTTGACACTACATCATCTCTAATCATATCAAACAACACACATGCAATTATCTAATCTTAGATTTCCAAAATCATGAGAATTTCAAACAAGGAATTAACACGAATTTTTACATACCTTATGATCCTCTTGTGATGAGGATCGATAATTTAAACTCGGATTTCGTTTTGGATTAGAATTGCATCTTCAATTGAGAGTTTTTTGTGAGATTGAGGTTTTGGAATGGGGGTGTCGCCCCCTGTCTCTTTTGATCGACCAACAACCCTGGTTTGGGTGTTTGGTTTATTTTTATTACTTAAATTTTAATTAAGTTTTAGAGTTAACAACTATGGTCCCTCTATTTTGTTCCACTTATAGTTTGATAGCTTTTAATCACTCTAGAAGCTATCTCTAGACTAGTTAACTAACTAGGTTAAAATTCCTAGTTAGTAAACTCTCATTTATTTAGGCTTTATAATTCTGATATAATATTTTATATTTTCGGGATGTTACACCAAGTGTTGGGAATTGAAAGGGTACAAGAAGGTACCTAAAAGACACTAAAAAGTGTAATTTAGCACTTTAACGAATCAGTGTCTAACCGAACAACCGGATAATACCCGGAACACCAAAATAATGCTAGAAGCATTGTTTTTATTTTTCTAAGCTAGTTAGGGTCCCCGAACACCCTAACACACTATAGATTGCTTAACATACATGAACCACTAAATATTTCATTTATACACTAACTAACTTATGTAACTAGCAATTGCAACCAAACTAGATGCCCAACCCCCCATAACCGGCCCTAGACAAGTGGTACACCCCCATGATTTTATTTATTTGTTTAGTTGATATGGTTGGATATCTTGAAGACATAGGGACCATTGGGTAAGCACATGTTGGAAGAACACTTACATAAACCACAAGTCCTAGCTCATTATCTTCTCAACCATTCAAGCAAAGCAAACCCTCCCTTCTCCTCCCTAGAGCTCACGGCTCCATCCATCACCATACCACCACCCTTTTTCATTCAACTTCCTTCCATTCTAAGGCTACTAGAAGGTGTAAGAAGGTCGCTAACGAGGCTCGGTGCTCACGGAACTTGAAGGACCTTCACCATTTGCTTTTATCCACCTCATTTGCACTCTTGAACTCCCCTAGCCTTGTGCTAGTAGTAAGTGCTCTAAATCACCATCTTGATCTTGTTTATGATGGTTAATAGATGATTTATTGGTTAAAAAGCAAGAACACACAAGAACATAACTAAAAGTCTTGAAAGAAAGATAAACTAGTTGGATAAAGAGTAGATATGTGTGTAAATCATGTGAATCTTGTATGATTGTTATTATTTGATGTTGTTGTTAGTAAAAACAAGATGGATCATCATCTAGACATACTAGTCCATGTTTGAGAGCATGAACTAGTAGGATGTAAAAGTTAGAAAGCTAAAAGATGATGGATCCATCCATTCATAAGACATGAACTTGTGTAAAAGTAATTTTTCTTGTAAAATAAGACTCTAAACATGTAGATCTAAAGATCTACAAGTGGTTTTTCGGAAGAACCAAGCGGAAAATACTAGTTTTGTTAAAACCCGGACCTTACATAAACTAAGAGCATTTTAGTGAATAAACAAGTGTGTAAACACTTGTGTCACAAGAAAAATTTAACAAGAAATATGTTTGATAAATCTTGACTAGAAGTTGTGAAACTTCATATTCTTTAAAAATAAAGTTTTTAAGAAATTAAACTTATTTTTAAAGATAACAAGACTTACTAAATGTGCTAGTAAGTTACTACACATTTTTGTAAATATTCAAGTTCCTGAAATGGAGAAATTAGTGATTATTGTTGATGAGTATTGATGATAATTGTTGTTGATGATTGTTGACGATTTAAAAGAAAATAAACACATGTTTTGAAAACATGGGAAACCTCCTTTTTTAGGGGAAACTCTGTCAAAATTTTTATAAATTTTGATACTTAGAAAAATATAAGTTTTTGAGAAACTTATTCCCTAAAAATGTATTTAAAAGTATTACCAAGGTTTCCCTAATTTTTGGTGATAAGAAATGAGGATTTCTTCAAGAATGAAAATGGATATATGTATGTATATTTTTTAGAGAAAAATATATATTATGTTATCACCAACTTTTGTGCTAAGTGTATATAGTATGTGTTATACGTGCTAGTGTATTAAGACTTAAAAATACACTAAATACTCATGAGGAGTATAAACATAAAAATACACATACAACATACAAGATACATAATTCGGGTGCAAAGTGCAAAACACGAGATACTTATATTAATTTTAGAGAAAATAATATAAGTAAGATACGTAGTTAAAAATATAGAATATTTTTAACACAAGAATATATACAAAAGAGAGTGACTGTGCTTGTGCGACGCAAGTCTAGTGACTAACGTTAAGAAAACGCGTATAGGTTACGACGTTAATTAAACTAATCCGGTGAAGTTTACGACGCACAGGAACGCAAAGTTGTGAGTTCATGCTCCCCCTTTTCTCTTTAACTGTTTTCAGTTTTTATAACTTCGGGGGTGAAATACATGTACAAATGTACAAAAGTTATAATTGGTATGATATAAATACAAGAAGTACACTTGGTGAGAACGAGAACCAAGTGTGACGAAATATAAGAATACAAGAAGTACACTTGGTGAGAACGAGAACCAAGTGTGACAAAATATAAGATAATAAGAAACGCACTTGGTGAGGACGAGAACCAAGTAGTATGCGTTATGAGAAATGATAATAAGAAACGCACTTGGTGAGGACGAGAACCAAGTAGGATGCGTTATGAGAAATGATAACAAGAAACGCACTTGGTGAGGATGAGAACCAAGTAGGATGCGTTATGAGAAATGATAACAAGAAACGCGCTTGGTGAGGACGAGAACCAAGTAGGATGCGTTATGAGAAATAGTGTCACGAATAGGGTACAGAAGCACCATTAATCAACAATATACCTGGACCGCAGAACAAAAGGTTAGATCTAACGGGTGCCTGGCAGCCACACTCTCGGTGAGGGCGAGAATCGAGTTGTGCTTTTGTGTCTCAGAATATACCAATTAAATGCCTTAGGTTTGGTGACTTCCTATGTCGTGTCACATGTTAATGGCTTTGCAACCCATTAACAATCCTGATATTTACAGAAATATTGTATTTACATAAAATTCATACCATACTAGAATTGATATATAACTTGAAGTACGTGGGGTACTCAAGAAAATTGATATATAACTTGAAGTACGTGGAGTACTCAAGAAAATTGATATATAACTTGAAGTACGTGGGGTACTCAAGAAAATTGATATATAACTTGAAGTACGTGGGGTACTCAAGAAAATTGATATATAACTTGAAGTACGTGGGGTACTCAAGAAGATTGATATATAACTTGAAGTACGTGGAGTACTCAAGAAAAACTTGATTTATTCACAACTATGTTTTTATACAAAGTATACAAACGTGAAATACAAAACTGCATGAATTCACACCAACATTATGTTGACGTTTTTCCAAAACTCACATGTATTTAAGGTAACTAGGATGGATGTGCGCGCGGTCTCGCTTATGCTTGTGGATGTCGCTTATGTTTATCTTTAATTAAAGTTGTAAACTTTTTAAGACAATGTTTTATGCGACTTAGCGATATAAACGCTAAACTTATGTTTTCAAATTATGGTATTTGATGTTTTTACGAGCATATAGCATGTTTACCTTTCGTATGCAATGAGAACCTTTCATGATCACACCTCGTGCTTCCGCCGCAGAAAGGGGTGTGACAGAGTCAGACTTCTTATCTCTGGTAATGAAAAATCTAGACTGTCAGACTTACCTTACCAGCTTTAATACCATGTCGCGACTGGTCCCATATTTGGTGACACTGGAACCCACGAGAATTGCTCGTTTCATTGGGGGTTTAGCCCCGGAGATCAAAACCAGTGTTAAGGCATCCCGACCTGTTACTTTTAGGTCGGCAGCTGATCTATCTTTATCCCTTACTTTGGATGTGGTCAGGCTGAGATCGCTTAAGAACTTGGATGAAAGTAAGAGAAAGCGTGAGGATGATAACTCTCGACGATCTGAGAAGAAGCATAAGGGTAACGCGGACCACCAGAGGAAGTCTGGGTCCCACAAAGGTTGTCAGCAGACAGATGAAAAGCCAAAGTGCGAGACTTGTCAGAAACGTCACTTTGGGAAATGCTGGCTTGAGTCCAAGTCGCAGTCAAAACCATTTGCATGTGGGTTATGCAAATCCAAGGAGCACAAGAAGATAGAGTGCAATAAGATAAAGGATGCAACGTGCTATAACTGTAATGAGAAGGGGCACATTAAGTCCAACTGCCCTAAATATGCCAAAAAGCCAGAAGAAGTCAAAAAGACCAATGCAAGGGTCTTTCGAATGGATGCACGAGAAGCTGTTCAGGATGATAATGTGATCACAGGTACCTTTCTCATCAATGATGTTTATGCAAGGGTATTATTTGATTCGGGTACGGATAAGTCATTTGTAGATGATAAGTTTTGTAAGTTGTTGAATTTACCTGTTAAAACCCTAAGTGTGAAATATGAGGTAGAGTTGGCCGATGGTACCATAGAAAATGCCTCAACTGTGTTAGATGGATGCTTTATATCCATTAGGAACCACTCTTTTCCATTGTCCTTACTTCCTTTGAAATTAGCTGGTTTTGTTAGTGCATACATCTGTCGTCTTCGTCTTATATCGAGTCTTGGCTGCGTTGCGGATCTAATCAAGCATGATGTCATCATTCTTGATGATGACATCATTCATGTGACATCATCATGTGCAACATCATAATTCATATAAGACAAAATACATGGCAGATTCGCTTGAAATCAGAATGTTATTTTAGTTGGTTTCGCTTGAAAGTCAACTAGACTTTATGTGCAGTTCACTTGATTAATCAGGTTCATTATCATTTGAGGCCCAATCAAAGTAAACCACATATCTGTCCATTAAATCGAACCATGTGTTGAAAGATAAAGTGTAGCAGTTGGTTTCGTTCAAGAATTGCATGTGATTCTCGTAATTTGTCATAGCCCATTCAGATTTCTTGAACAATTAAAATTGTCGGTTTAGTGGATTTAACGGCCCAATGAAAGAGTCTTGAAAGTTGGTGAAATTTGAGCATGTGAACATGTGATATTGTAGTAAATGTTGTCGGTACATGTGAATAGTTATTAATACATCTCAGTCCAAGTGTTTATTCATCAGAGTTGTCGGCTAGAGTTGATCCGGCCCATGTGATTTAAATAGTGACCCAATCAAAATTAAATTGAAAGTCAAAGTTTGTCAGGCCCATTTATCAATTGGTTAAAGAGATGAAGCCCATGTGAAAAACTATCCGGCCCATTCATTCAGTTTATGGAATACATTAAACGAGTCCATAAATTTTCGTCACGAGTCCTAGATCGATTCAATCGTCACACACTTTTACGTATTCAATCAGTTTAAACTGATCGTTTGTTTGTCTATTTCAGGTATTTTTACGAGGTGAACCAGTTCGTTTGAAAGCTTGTTTGAGAAATTCTTCGATACCGAAACATGGATTCTGAATTCTACAACGCATTTGCTTCAACCCCGATTACTCCGACTACCATTGTTCAAAATATGAACACAGAAAACGAAACTGGAACGTTGCAAAAACCCCCGAAACTTATGGGAATTGAAGAGAATCATGGATGGAAGAATCGTTTTGAGAATTGGGTTCAAGCAAATCATCTAAGAGCTTGGGAGTATAGAAACAACATACATCAGACCACAGACTGCTATGAATGTTGATAAAATTATCTCGGAGTTTTCAGACTTAGAAAGAGAAAGTTATAAAGGAGAGAAAATGATGATAAGTCTGTTGCAGCAAGCTATCAAAGAGGATATATTTGTTTTGCTTCAGCATGATGGAAATGCATTTTCGATCTGGAAAGCTCTTGAAAAGAAATTTGAAGGAAGTACAGAGATGTTACAGAGTAAAGCAACGTTACTGAAAAAAGAGTTTGAGTTGTTTACGAGCATGCATGGCGAGACTACAAAGACTCTCATTGAGAGATACTGTCATCTTGTGCGCACCATGTCTCAGTTGAAGATTACTAAAACTCCAGCAGAATGGGTTGAAAAGCTTGCTGATGCTTTACCACAAAAGGAATGGGGTACATATCTCATGATTCTGAAGAATTCTGGACAGTTTAGCAGATTGTCGATTGGTCAATTTATTGAAAAACTGGAGGCACAGGATCTAGAACAATAGAAAATTGCAAGAATGAACAGTTCAAGCCATCAACAAGACATCAAACTGTACTACAAGGGAAATGTTCAAACTGTTGAAGCAAGTCCAAAGATCCAAACTGCGTTTAGTGCAGGAAATCAATCTGGAACAGGCATTCCAAGTTCAGTTAACACTAGTGGGTTTTCAAGTGTTAATCCTCCAAGTGTTCAAAGTGCGAGTGTTGGTAATGGGCATATGATTCAGTGCAATGTGGCATTGCATCTTCAAAATGGTCAAAACTTTTCTGAAGAAGTTGTGAAAAATCATATGGGCCTATTGGTTACTGCTTTGGAATCTTATGAAGGTTTGATAGCCGGAAAGATTGGTAATCCGATGCTAACAAAGGAAGATTATGACCAAATAGATGCAGAAGAGTTGGAACTTATGGATATAAAATGGGCTTTGGCGAGTGTTCTGAGAAGAGCTGAAAAGTTTAAAATTATTACAGGACGAAATGACTTTTTGGATGCTCATCTTTCAGCTTTAGGTTTTGATAAATCTAAAGTTACTTGTTTTAAATGCAGGGAGAAAGGTCATTTCAAGAGAGAGTGCAAGAACCAAGAAGCAAGTGGAGCAAAGAATCCTTTTGGAAAAGATGATTAATATAGAAAGTCTATATATCAACAAATAACTGTTCAACCACATCAACAAAAGGATTCACAAACAGCTCATGGAAAAATGATCGAAGATGCAAACAGGAAAGCTTACTATGGTATCATTGATCAAGATGACGAGAAAGTGGCTGAAGGTTTTAGCTGGGACAAGTACATTCCAGCTGATCCTAATGTTAAAGCTTTTATTGCTCAGATTGTTCAAAAGCCAGAGTTGATAAAGGAATGGATGGCTGTATTATCTGATGATGAAGAGAAAGATGAAGAATCTGTTTCGTCTAAAAACAGTTCAACAGATAACAATGATGATGAAGAGGTTGAACAAATAAACCTTGGAAAAACACATTTATCTTCTGACAGATTTGAATTTTATTTTGCAGATAAATTGAAGAAACTCAAAAAGAGAAAAGCTGCAAAAGAATTGAAGGAAGTCAAAGTGATTGAGAAGATAGTGGAAGTGGAAAAGGTAGTTGAAGTTGAGAAGATTGTGGAGGTAGAGAAGATTGTTGAAATCACAAAACCATGTCTTACATGTTCAGTGTCTTGCAAACAATGTGAGGAAAAAGACAAGAGTTTTAGTGAATCAGAGAAGATGAAAGAAAAGTTGTTGTTTAATGAGAAAAATTTGAAAGAATCATACGATGTATTAAACAGAACAGTGAATAGTTTGCAGAAAACTAATTCAGAAAGAGAAGCTGCTTTGAAGATGTTGAATGCAACAATGATGTCGAAGCAGAAAGAGATAAATTTTTACATTGAAGAATGTGCTAAATGGAAGCAAGAGTTGGATGGTGAAAAAGTTGAAAATGAAAGAATTAGAAGATTACTAAGAAGTTATACAAGTTGTGATTACATAATTGATAGAATTTATCCTACTGTTGCAGGTTTTGAGGCGTTTAAAGATGAAGATAAGAAGTCAAAGAAGAAAACGGATACTGGTAAGAAACAGAGTGTCTGTTATAATAAGTGTCCGCCTCCAATTTGGGAAGGGTATTCGCCTAGAAAACCGAATGAGGAACAAGTCCAAAAGGCAGTTAATCTAAAGTTAGAGTCTGAGTTAACCGATGTATTACCAGACAACATTGATGTTACGTTCACAGCGTCCGACACAGATCATGAGTCCGAATTAATAAAAAGAATGGTCGATCAGGTGTTGGATAGGGATGAGGAGTCAGAGTTAAAATCCGAGTCCGAAAGTTCGTGTCAGTCTGTTGGAAGTTCGAGTTCGTCTGAAAAGAGTTCAAAATCATCGGGAAAACGGGTTTATAGTAAAGAATTTTTGTTGTCAAAATCTAATTTGTATGATGAAACATTTGAAGTTGTATATACTTTGAATGATTCTGACAAATTATATTTTGATAAAGAGTTTCCAATAAGAGGTGTTAAACCTGAATTGATTAAAAAGGTTTTCAAACTAACAGAAATTAATATTTCTGAAATAAAAGATGTAAATCTTACTGAAAAACCTAAAAAATACACCTCAAGAGTACAACAAAGATTAAACAAGAAAAAGGGTTACGGTTTTGGTTCTGGTTTTCACAAGAAACCAAACCCTAACCGTAATTTCAAAAAGAAAGGTCTTGGTTTTACTCCAACAGAAAAACAGAAAAATGAAAAATATGTTCGTGATTTTAAAGCAAAAATGACATTTGTTTCAGGAACTAGCTCAGAAGAGGAAGAAAAAAAAAGAATTCTGGAGGCAGTCAAACAGTGAGTTCCTTGCAAAGAAGTAAGATGACATGAAGAAGATGGCTGAGCTGAAGAAAGATACGAGAACCTGTTTCCAATGCAACATTGTTGGCCATATTGCAAAGAATTGTTCCAAAGTAATACAATCAAAACAGGGAGTTTCTCGTAAAATGATAGATAAAGAAGTTGTGTTTGAATCAGCAATTGATAGAACTAAACTTTTCAAAAATTCAACTTTTGAAATTGGTGAAAGTTCAAACAGATTTTACAAGAAAAGAGCTTATCTTGACAATAAAAAAATGGGTTGTTAAGAAATCGGTTGATAGCTCTAGCGATGATTCTGATAGGTCAAAATCATAGGAGCTATCTTCTGGCGATGAATCCGATTCCACAAAATCAGATGAGCCACAGGTTGTTTCAAAAGGAGAAAAATCAGTTCTGACTGTGGATGATGAAAATTTTCCATCACTTTGGACTGAAAATTATAAGAAAATTGGTAAAGTTGAGATTTCAAACCAATTTTATGATGACAAAAAGGTTTTTGATGTTGAGAAAGTCTTTAACTCCAAAGTTCATCATATTTTTGGAAAAATGATTGACAGGAAGGTCAAAGGAGTAAAGGAGTTTTACGAGAAGAAGACAAAGAAATACAAAATTGAACCATCCCTGGTTTGTGACTGGGATGGTACATACTACGAATAGTAAGTTTGAGGACTTGCCGGAGCTCCCAGGTTGGTAAGAGTGGAGCAGGAATCAGCATCTATCTTTCTTGGTTGGTAATTTTACAAGTGGTACAAATGGTAAAGTACAGGTGATATCATTTAAATTGTTAGTTTTCTACAAATGGTATGATTGGTAGGAAAACCTACAAGTGGTTGAAGAAGATTTACACTTACAAGTGGTAAAATCAAGGACATTAAGTTGTACTTGCATTTTCCTACAAGTGGTTAATCAAGGTCATTAGTTTGAAATTGATTCGGCCATACATTCAAGTGTTTGATTGAGAAGCAAGATGATGAACTCCTAACATATAAATGGTAAAATCATTCAACAAAACTTATTTTCCGGAAAAACCATTTGATTAAAACAAACTTAAGTGTTTTGAAATCAATGGGAAAATAGTTTGTTGTGAGGGGGAGTTCTGATTGTTTATGCCAAGTGGATGGCGAATTGAAGTGATTTGATATCGGTTGTCACTTTATTGTACAGTTTATTTTCAATTTTCCTAAAATGTGTTTGAATTTTAGGGGGAGTAAGAAATTTTGAGAAAATCCAAAAACATTTGAAAATTTGAAAAAGCCAAAAAACATGATAAAATGAAAAATGAGTTTTGTGTCAAAGAAGAGGAAATGATAGTACATCAGTGGACTATCACAACATGCTAAAGAATTGGAAAGTAAAATGTGATAAACGGTCTCACTGATGATGTGCCAGTAGATTTTTGCACATTTAGTAAATTGTGACGAGATATAAACCTAAATTCAAACTTTCTTATATCGTGGGGAAACATCTCTCGGATATATGGGTAACCCCCGAAATCTTGTTTGAAAGGTCCCTCTTTCTGAGATACTAGGTCTTTATGCTCAGTGATATCTGGGGTATTATTCCGGGACTTCTGCTGAATGGAAGTTCTGACCTAGTCCTCGAATAATACTTTCTGCATGCTTGAAAAATAGCGCCGCCCTCAGCAAATTGATGAAACAATAAAATTGATAATCATTGCTGTTGTAAAAAAAAAGATCCTCTAAAGGGGACACACCCAAAAGTTGAGTCATGATCTCTCTGCTGAACGGTAGTTCTGACCTGAGCTCTCATGATTCTTCATAATTTATAACCCCTTACAGATATCATATGTGGTATACTCACCTGTAAGACTGAATATTGGGATCTGGATACGGGAGTATATTCTGAGGTGGGACACGCGATTGAGTTTAAGTGCTTAAAACATTAATCTCGTATCTCGAAACAGTTGAACTTTGTGTGAGAATTTAAGTGGACCAGTATACTGACAATCTAAGTGAATCGTTTAGAGCTTAAAATGTTTAAAGCTTAACGGTGTTGGTGATTTGTCTCATAAACTGATATGATCCTCTTACACAAACTCACAAAAATATTGTTTGTAAATATTTCTTTACTGCATTTTATTACATTCAAAATTCCAAAAAGATTTTCAGTGTGTTTTAACATAAATTTTTGAAAATTTAAAAAGATTTTCGACAACTGATGTTGGAGAGCTAATTTTCAAAATTCCGAGTGCTAAACATGATGAACAGATGGTTTGGGAGAGTGTGTTGTTTCTGAAAATAAAAGTAATATATTTTCAAGAGATTCATCAAAGATTAACATTGAAAAATCATTCTTTGATTGTATAATTCCTGCAAGTGGTTCATTACATGGTGAGATTGTTTTTACAAGTTATCATCAGAAAATTTATTTTTGGGTAGAGAATGTGCAGGTTATTTGAATGATAAAGAGCCAGGTTCTGATACCTGAGGTCTATGTGAGTTTAACTAGCCAGACTGCGATCCCAACATATTGAAAGAGAGAGTCTGAAGACATCCGAGTAGAGATTGTTCGTGGAGAGTCTGTTGATGCTGAAGAGGAGAAAGAGATAAAGTTTGAGGATGATTACACTGTGAGATATTTCAGAGAGCGTTCAGACTGATAAAGACTGAAGACGTTGAAGACTCGACACTTAAAACTCGTCAACATCTGAGGGGGAGTCTGTTAGTGCATACATCTGTCGTCTTCGTCTTATATCGAGTCTTGGCTGCGTTGCGGATCTAATCAAGCATGATGTCATCATTCTTGATGATGACATCATTCATGTGACATCATCATGTGCAACATCATACTTCATATAAGACAAAATACATGGCAGATTCGCTTGAAATCAGAATGTTATTTTAGTTGGTTTCGCTTGAAAGTCAACTAGACTTTATGTGTAGTTCGCTTGAATTAATTTGGGGAGTTCGCTTGAGAGGTTCGCTTGAAGCTGACATGTATGCTTCAAGCGAGACCATGAGTACTATATATAGGATAGTGAACTTGTCATTTGTAACGATTTTCAGATTTGATACCGAAGTGCTGCCGGTATTTCTCGTGAATGTAATAGCAGTTATATCAATATACAAGAGGTTTAAAGTGATAATCAAGCTGTTTCGAAGTCCGTTTCTTATTTTCCGCATCTGAAACTGATAAAATCTCTTCTGAACGACTCGTTTGGGTCTCAAATCGATCCTACAGGTTTCGACATAGTAATAGGCATGGATTGGTTATCTCATAACCAAGCCCAGATTTTGTGTAACAAGAAGCAAGTGGTGATCAAGACTCCGTATGGTGAGCCACTTACTATACAGGGAGATACCCAGTATGGGTTGCCTGAGCAAGTGTCTGTGCTCAAGGCATCGAGGTGTTTGAAGAAGGGATGTGTCATTTATATGGCACATGTAACTATTGATGAAGAGAAACCCAAGGTTGAAGACATCCCTGTCATTTCTGAATATCCCGAAGTATTCCCTAAAGAACTACCTGGTTTGCCACCAGATAGGCAACTAGAATTCAGAATTGACATCATTCCAGGAGCAGCACCTATTGCAAGGGCACCTTACAGATTGGCACCAACAGAAATGAAAGAGTTAAGGACTCAACTAGATGATTTATTGGCAAAAGGCTTCATTCGTCCTAGTTCATCTCCATGGGGAGCACCAATTATGTTTGTGAAGAAGAAGGATGGATCGATGCGTCTATGCATCGATTATCGCGAGCTTAACAAAGTCACTATCAAGAATAGATATCAATTTCCCAGGATCGACGATCTGTTCGATCAATTGCAAGGGGCAAGTTACTTCTCCAAGATCGACTTGAGGTCAGGCTACCATCAACTGAAAGTTAAAGATGAAGATGTGCACAAGACTGCATTTAGGACTCGTTATGGTCATTACGAGTTCTTAGTGATGCCTTTTGGGCTCACTAATGCACCAGCAGCGTTCATGGACCTCATGAATCGCGTCTGCAAGCCCTACTTGGATAAATTTGTCATCGTCTTCATTGATGACATTCTTATTTATTCAAAGAGTCAAGCTGACCATGAGAAGCACCATCGTTGTATTCTTTCACTGCTTCAATAAGAGAAACTCTATGCCAAGTTTTCAAAGTGTGAATTTTGGCTTCGTGAAGTCCAATTTCTTGGACACGTGGTTAGTGAACGTGGTATCCAGGTGGATCCCGCTAAGGTTGAAGCTGTCATGAATTGGCAAGAGCCAAAGACGCCCACAGAGATTCGTAGCTTTTTGGGACTGGCAGGATATTACAGACGTTTTATTGAGAATTTCTCAAGGATTGCAGCACCCCTAACATCGTTAACTAGAAAGAATATTAAGTTTGATTGGGGTCCTAAGCAACAAGAATCGTTTGATATACTTAAGCAGAAATTGAGCAATGCTCCCGTGTTGACATTGCCTGATGGAATTGAAGAATTTGTTGTATACTGCGACGCATCACACACTAGTATGGGATGTGTGCTCATGCAGAAAGGCAAGGTTATTGCCTATGCTTCTCGATAGTTGAAAGTGCACGAGAAAAATTACACCACCCACGATTTGGAGTTGGGTGCCGTTGTGTTTGCACTGAAACTTTGGAGGCATTATTTGTATGGTACCAAGTGTGTGATCTATTCTGATCACAAGAGCCTTCAACACTTGTTCAATCAGAAGGATCTGAACATGAGACAGCGACGATGGATGGAGACACTGAACGAGTATGATTATGAAATTAGATACCATCCAGGCAAGGCAAATGTGGTTGCCGATGCCTTAAGTAGGAAGGAGAGGGTTAAGCCCATAAGGATCAATGCCAAGAGCATTGAAATAAAGAATAGTTTGAATGAAAGGTTGTTAGCTGTTCAAAAGGAAGCTGTATTAGAAGCTAACTATCCTGATGAAAAGTTAGGAGTAACTGCTGAGCAGTTATCCTATGGCAAGGACGAAATTCTGAGATTAAATGGACGGATATGGGTTCCAGTATATGGAGGACTTAGGGAAGTAATCCTTCAGGAAGTCCATAATTCTAAGTATTCGGTTCATCCTGGAAGTGATAAGATGTACCAGGATTTGAAGGCTAATTACTGGTGCATAGGCTTAAAGAAGTCTATAGCCACTTATGTGGCCAAATGTCTGACGTGTGCTCAAGTTAAAGCTGAACACCAAAAGCCGTCAGGTTTGCTACAACAACCTGAACTTCCCACCTGGAAGTGGGAGATGGTAACTATGGATTTTATCACCAAGTTGCCAAAGACTAAACGAGGAAATGATACTATTTGGGTGATAGTGGATAGACTGACTAAGTCAGCCCACTTCCTACCTATTAAAGAAACACACAGCTCAGATAAGTTAGCTCAGCTGTACGTGGACGAGGTCGTATCTCTCCACGGAGTGCCAGTGTCTATCATCTCTGATAGGGATACAAGGTATACATCACATTTCTGGAAAAGTTTTCAACAATCCCTGGGTACTCGGTTAAACTTCAGCACAACATATCATCCTCAAACAGATGGTCAAAGTGAAGGTACTATACAGACACTTGAGGATATGCTACGAGCCTGTGTTATTGACTTAGGAGGAAGTTGGGATTATCATTTTCCATTAATCGAATTTTCATACAATAATAGTTATCATTCCAGTATTCAAGTAGCACCGTTTGAAGCCCTATATGGAAGGAAATGCAGAACGCCCGTTTGTTGGGCAGAAGTTGGAGATGTCCAACTAACAGGACCTGATATAGTCCTGGAGACAACAAATAAGATTGTTCAGATACGAGATCGTCTCAAAGCTGCCAGGGATAGGCAGAAAAGCCACGCAGATTTAAGGCGTAAACCTCTAAAGTTCGAGGTAGGTGACAAGGTTCTACTTAAAGTATCACCCTGAAAGGGAGTGATGCGATTTGGTAAGAAAGGTAAGTTAAGCCCGAGATATATATGACCATTCGAGATCATCGAATGTGTCGGAACAGTGGCTTATAAGTTAAACTTGCCTGAAGAGCTCAGTGGTATTCATAATGTATTCCACATCTGCAATCTGAAGAAATGTCTAGCTGATGAATCACTAGTCATACCGCATACAGATGTGCACATAGATGAGAGCCTGAAGTTTGTTGAGAAACCTTTGTCGATTGAGGATTGACAGATTAAGAAGCTTTGAAGGAAGCATGTACCAATTGTAAAGGTTAAATGGGATGCCCGTAGAGGTCCCGAGTATACGTGGGAGGTAGAGTCCACATTGAAAGAAAAGTACCCTTATTTATTTCAGTAAATCTCGAGGTCGAGATTTCTTTTAAGGGGGTGAGGATGTAACACCTCGTAAAAACCATGCCCAATAAAATAAAGACACGTGTCATGTAAGGCAAACGTGTTATAACCCGGATCAAGTTAAAGATGTATGGTAGGATTTAAAAGTGTCGACATGTTAATTAATACCTCTGAGCGACCTGGTTATGAATCCCAAGACCTTAATCCATTTTATAAACATCTGATATACTCAAATCTGGTTATTCCCTATAATGCATAATTCAAATTTGCACAAGAATTGGATCCTATGAATGGTTACGACAAATCTTACATTCAAGGCTCTTTCAAAAGAATCCAAGACAACATAAGTGCATGGCAAGGCTTTCATGGCTTTTCAGAACTAATCAAGTGGCCCCATTCTGATGTTAAGGACCTTGGATTCGTATTAGCAAAGTTGCATGGCCAAATACTAGAGATTCTCAAAATTTTGTCTTCTGGTCAACGATTACGGACCGCAAATCCTTGGGCTTAAGGTCCGTAAGGAGGTCACTGCAGCAGAAAATGGCAGTTGCCTGTTATAATCGGTTGCACCACCTTAAAGAGCTGGTTTTTGAAATACTGGAGCATGGCCAATAGTTTTGCATGCATAGGGACACTTGGGTTGATCAGGGAACTTCCATAGACTTGGGTGTTTCCTTAGGATCCATAATCGTGCATAGGACCTTTGTAAGTGTCCTTAACCTCTTCATTTCAGTTTTAATTAGCTTAATGACCATAAGTCAAACTTATCGTAATTAAAGTTTGACTTCATGATTAATCACTAATGGTCCAGCCATTAATTAAATTGAGAGTAGTTATAAGTTGGTAATTATGTGGGAAATAAACCTCTTAGAGTGCACCTACTGATTACCACCTTAACTTGGTCAAATGTCGGGTCAAACTTAATTATAAAAAAGTCAACAGAAAGCTAATTTTTGTATAAATGCATAATTAACAATGTAGAAGCAATGCAACCTGTTTTATCACTAATATAACTTGGTAATTAATGTAAGAACATGTCTAAACATGTTCAACCCGACAATTTTCAGTTTAAGCTCGGTTTGGAACCGAAAGTCGCATAAGTGGACTTTTGCTTTGACTTTCAGTTCTGACCCAATGTAGCATTTTTTAGTAATGCCTTAGAGCCTTGCTAGGACCAGGTTACATATTAGTATAACCCTCTGTGATTATACAACTTGGTTCAATAGTTATCCGATTCATATGCATGTTTCCGTTATATGCCTAAATGTTGACCATAATGCCCATTTGACCTTAAAACAAGAATTTTGAAAATGTGAGAGGACAATAATCTTTATTACTGATTTATAAACATGTCCCTAAATTTTCACATCAGTTAGAGGTCTAGATTAAGAGTTATGCTCAATAGCGTAATTAGAAAGCTTTTTATTAATTAAACGGCGTAATTAGCATATAGCCTATCTAAACCTAATTTTTGATACCAAACTTTTTACCTAAAGATGTAAAATAATATTTTGGGATTTTGAAGATTTTTATTTATTTTTAGGCTGAGCATAACATAGGGTTATAGCTTT
>JARYGA010030009.1:0-20486 GCA_030545235.1 Helianthus tuberosus | reverse complement strand
AGCGTTTGAATTGTACGCTCGCTTTGACCATCCGTCTGAGAATGATAAGCAGTGCTGAAGTTTAATCGAGTACCTAATGATTGCTGAAAGCTTTTCCAAAAGTGCGATGTGTATCTTGTATCTCTATCAGAGATGATAGACACTGGCACTCCATGAAGAGATACAATCTCGTCCACGTACAGCTGGGCTAACTTATCTGAGCTGTGTGTTTCCTTAATCGGTAAGAAGTGGGCTGACTTGGTCAGTCTGTCTCCTATAACCCAAATAGTATCATTTCCTTGCTTTGTCTTCGGTAACATAGTGATAAAATCCATAGTTACCATTTCCCACTTCCAGGTGGGAAGTTCAGACTGTTGCAACAAACCTGACGGTTTCTGGTGTTCTGCTTTAACTTGAGCACATGTCAAACATTTGGCCACATAAGTGGCTAAAGATTTCTTCAAACCTATCCACCAGTAATTTGCCTTTAAATCCTGGTACATCTTATCACTACCAGGATGAACAGAATATTTGGAGTTATGGGCTTCTTGAAGGATAACGTCCCGAAGTCCTCCATAGATTGGAACCCATATTCATCCATTCATTCTTAGAATCTCAT
The DNA here is from genome assembly GCA_030545235.1 of Helianthus tuberosus. Classification (NCBI taxonomy): domain Eukaryota; kingdom Viridiplantae; phylum Streptophyta; class Magnoliopsida; order Asterales; family Asteraceae; genus Helianthus; species Helianthus tuberosus. The sequence goes on along the minus strand of JARYGA010030009.1, from coordinate 19,888 downwards.
CCTTGCCATATGATAATTGTTCAGCAGTTACTCCCAGCTTTCATTCGGATAGTTAACTTCTAATACAGCCTCTTTCTGAGCGGCTAACAACCTTTCATTCAAGTTGTACTTCAATTCAATGCTCTTGGCATTGATTCTAAGGGGCTTAACCCTTTCTTTTCTGCTCAAAGCATCAGCGACCACATTCTCCTTACCCGGATGATATCGGATTTCACAATCATAATCATTTAGTGTCTCCATCCATCCGCACTGTCTCATGTTCAGATCCTTCTGATTAAACAGATGTTGAAGGCTCTTGTGATCCGAATAGATCACACATTTGGTACCATATAAATAATGCCTCCAAATTTTTAGCGCAAATACAACGACACCCAATTCCAAGTCGTGGGTGGTGTAATTCTTTTCATGCACCATTAATTGTATGGAAGCATAGGCAATAACTTTTCCTTTCTTCATAAGCACACATCCCATACCTGTATTAAACCACAAATTCTTCAATACCTTTAGGCAATGTTAACACAGGAGCATTGCTTAACTTCTGTTTAAGAATATCAAAGGATTCTTGTTGCTTAGGACCCCAATAAAACTTGATATTCTTGCGAGTTAATGAAGTTAGGGGTGCTGCAATCCTTGAGAAATTTTCAATAAAACGCCTATAATATCCTGCCAGACCCAAGAAGCTGCGAATCTCTGTGGGCGTCTTTGGTTCTTTCCAATTCATGATAGCTTCAATCTTAGCGGGATCCACCTGGATACCACGCTCGCTAACCACATGTCCAAGAAATTGGACTTCACGAAGCCAAAACTCACATTTTGAAAACTTGGCGTAGAGCTTCTCTTGCTGAAGAAGTTTAAGAATACAACGAAGATGTTTCTCATGAGCAGCCTGATTCTTCAAATAAATAAGAATGTCATCAATGAAGAAAATGACAAACTTGTCCAAGTAGGGTTTGCAAACGCGATTCATGAGGTCCATGAACGCTGCTGGTGCATTAGTGAGCCCGAACGGCATCACCAAGAACTCGTAATGACCATAACGAGTTCTGAATGTAGTCTTATGCACATCTTCATCTCTAACCTTCAATTGATGGTAGCCTGATCTCAAATCAATCTTGGAGAAGTAGCTTGCTCCTTGAAGCTGATCGAACAGATCGTCGATCCTGGGCAATGGATATATGTTCTTGATTGTGACCTTGTTTAGCTCACGATAATCGATGATAGACGCATCGATCCATCTTTCTTTTTCACAAACAGAATCGGTGCTCCCTAAGGAGACGAGCTGGGTCGAATAAAACCTTTGGCCAACAAACCATCCAGTTGAGTTCTCAATTCTTTCATCTCAGTCGGTGCTAAGCTGTAATGTTCTCTTGCAACAGGTGCTGCTCTAGGAATAATGTCAATTCTGAACTCCACTTGCCTATCTAGTGGTAAACCAGGTAGTTCTTCAGGGAATACGTCTGGATATTCAGAGATAACAGACATGTCTTCAACCTTGGGCTTTGGTTCATCAATAGTTACTTGTGCTATGTAAATGACACAACCCTTCTTCAAACACCTTGACACCTTAAGCATAGACACTTGCTTAGGCAACCCATACTGAGTATCTCCTTGTATTGTAAGTGGTTAACCATACGGAGTCTTGATAACCACTTGTTTCTTGTCACAAACAATTTGGGCTTGGTTATGAGATAACCAATCCATGCCTATCACTATGTCGAAACCAGCTAGTTTCAAAGGAAGCATAGATAATGGAAAAGAGTGGTTCCTAATGGATATAAAACATCCATCTAACACAGTTGAAGCAGTTTCTATGGTACCATCGGCCAATTCTACTTCATATTTTATGCTTAGGGTTTTAATAGGCATATTTAATAACTTACAAAATTTATCATCCACAAACGACTTATTTCCACCCGAATCAAACAATACCCTTGCATAAACATCATTGATAAGAAAGGTACCTGTTATCACGTAGTCATTCTGGATTGCTTCTTGAGCATTCATTTGAAAGACCCTAGCATTGGTGATAGGATCTGAGTATGGTTTTGATTGTGTTTTACGTTTAAATTAAAATGATCAATGAACGAGTAGTGCAGCGGAATATAATGGAAGCAAACTTTTCACAATCAAACAGGAGAATTGCTTTTAACATACAAGTTTAACATTGAACCGAATGCTTGAATTTATTACAAGATTCAATTACAATTGCAAGTATGTAACAAACTCCCCCTCAGCCTGAGCTCACTGTGATTTGTTCGTACTGGAAGAAGATGGTGAAGAGCTAATAGAACAGTACAGGGTACTGTTCTATTTAGAGGCACAGACAAACCACTGAGCATCTTAGCTGACGTCACCATGAAAGTGACATCTAACCTCCTAACAAACTCTAACCTCTGATCTATACAAGTACAGTTCTCCTAACAACTGTTATTACAATTCATTACATAAAAAGAAACTAAACTACTGTTGAAGCCTTCCACTGATGTGAACCCAGCAGCACTTGATATAACCCAGCCGTGCTTGACTCAAGGCACTAGATTGAACTGCAGGGCTTTAGTTCTTTATCAGCCTTTCACTTGATCAGCAGTTGTAGGTCAGCAGTTGTGCAGATCAGTAGATAGGAGGTCAGCAGATGTTGAAACCACTTTCAATGGGAGAGACTTGTATACATAACATCTGCTTATTCTGGATCCACTGCTCTGATCCAGTTTTGGCTTTAATTATATGTTCCTCTGATAGGGTTCAATCCCAATAATCCCCCCTGGAACAGATAATGCCAAAACCCTTCATTATTGGTAGATCTTTATTGCCTCATCAACAGTTCCCTTATTTTCCCTTTAAGTTGTAACTCAAAGGCTAAGGCATCTGTGTCATCATCATCCCTGCACAGTGGAAGATCAAGGAGATCCTGCAAATCTTTAAGACTTAGGCTAAGTGCTTGTTTCCTTGTTATTTTCTTCACTTCTCCACTAGACTTAAACACTGTCAGTACATGGGTCTGTTTGTCAGTTTTCCACTTTAGTACTTTTGAGTCTGGTGGGTTTCTTGGGAGATTTTTATTAGATGAGGTGTTTGGTGATGCTGGCCTATTGATGACTGACTGAGCAGTACTTGCAGTTTGATCCAATCCAAGAGTTTCTACAATAATCTTTTTAATGCCCTCTTTTACAAGTTCATCACCTTCCATTAACTCTTGTATGGTTTCAGCATCCAACTGTTTTTGTTGCCTTCTTTTATAGATGGCAGCACCAGCTGGAGCAGTGGCTCTCCTGATTTGCAGCTTTGGTGGTCTTGTTGAAACCTCTGCTTCAGGGTAGTCAGGTTTTTGTGGAACTGTGGGATCTTTCTTCCTTAGTTCCTCTAACCTTTTGTAGGTGGTCCTGACTGTGTCTTCTTTCCATCTTGCCACTTGATTTTTAGACCCATAGTCAGCAGCAACTAATTCCTCTTTCATTCTCTTCAGCTCTAATGTCTTTTGTAACAGCTCGTAAAATCGTGTCCAATGATGTGCTGACACGTGTAATGAACCCTAATAAAGTCAAACGTTGACTATGAGGGACTATTTTCGTCAAAATCAAAATCCTTGATTTTAAAAGGACTGAAAGTGCCAACATTCCTAAACTAGGCCTCTGGGTGACCTTATACGATGTCCGTATTCTCAAATGAGCCACTTGTTGGATGAGAGGAGTCGTTTGCGTAACTATGTGGAAGTTTGCGCAACGAAGGGTTAAAAGTGTCAACATGTTAATTCTTACCTCTGAGTGACCTTTTAATAAACCAAGAGCTTTATGATGAACAATCATACTCTCGACAATGCTTAACATGAGCTACATAGGGCTTTGATGCTATTAAATGATGATACGCGCAAGTTTTCACGTTAAATCTACACCTTCGAATGACTATCTAAGCAAACTGGAGCATTGTAATGTTCGGTCATATGCTCGGGAATGTCTAGTATGGGCTTAGATATCGATAGATGATAATACGCGTCACTTTATGCGTTAAAAGGACTAAACATGTCAACAGACGAAACTACACTTTAACAGGACCTTTTAAGCAAACCAAGAAGTTTATGATGCTTAGTAATACTATCGGATGCACCTGAGATGGGCCATTAGAAGTCAAGTATCTTATACTAACTTAACATAAAGGTTATATGAAGTTTCGGGCCTTTTATGTCATAAATGAAAGTTGAAAGGTGGGAAAACAAAGCACAGGGACCGAAATGGCAAATCTGCCAAACTTGTTGTCTGGGCCTGACCTTCAGGCAGGCCGCGTAAAGCCTGGGCCGTCTCTTACGCGGGCCGCGTAAGGATGCCCAGTTCCAGAAAATTGTTTTTCAGCAACAGATTGTTAATTCAGGGGCTGTTCTTGTAAGTTCTTTGTGTGTTAACCAAGTTAACACCTCTCCAAGGCTTTGAACCTACACCAAACACATGTATGGCCATGATCTCTTCCTTGGTGGCCAAATAAACACTTGGCATGATCCTACAAACTTCTAACTAGTATATATAGCCATGAATTCTTCCATTTCATTTGCACATTTCATTCTATCTTCTCATCTCTCAAACCTGGAGCCTCCTAATCTGATTTGGAACTTTTTCTTAGTAGAAAAGATAGCTAGGACCCTTTGTAAGTGTCTTAGCCCTCTCTATAGTTCAGTTTTATGTTTTAATAACCGAAAAGTCAAGTTGTCATAAATTAACTTTGACTTTCGGTTTAAACTCAAATGGTCCAGCCACTGACCGAAACGAAAGTGGTTATGGAACCATATTAGGATAGGTGATTAACCCTTAAAAGGGCACCTCCTAATTATTTCGTTTGACTAGTTAATTGTCGGGTCAAACTAGTTTGATAAAAAGTCAAACTGGACAGAAAGTTTAAAAATGATTTAAATAAATAAAACAGAGGTTATAAATTATATTTTAACATTCTAATGACTTAGTAATTAATATTAGAACATGTCTAATCAGTCCTAACCCGCAATTATCAGTCTAAGGTCAGTTTATAATCGAAAGTCGCAAAAGCTTGACTTTTGCTTTGACATTCAGTTTTGACCCGTTTAAGCTTGATTCTTCCATGTTTTAAGCCTCCATTAGGACCATATCATATAGTAGTATAACCCCCTGAAGTTATATTGCTTGGTCCTTAGTAGTTTGAATTATATGCACATGTCCGTTATTATGCTTATAAATGCCCATTTCGCCCTTTTGACATATAAATGAGAATTTTGAAAATGTGAGAGGACAAAAAACTTTGTTACTGATATATAAGTATGTCCCGAAAATTTCACATCAGTTCTTGGTCTCAAACAGGAGTTATGCTCGATATCGTAAATAGAAGCTTTTTATTAATTAAATTGCGATATCTTGCATAAGGCATGTTTAAACTTGGATTTTGACCCAAAACTCATTACCTACTGTTAAGATATTATTTTTATGGAATTTTGGAATTTTTGATCAGATTATTATCTGACCGTATCATGGAGTTCTTGTGTAATTCGGTAAATGACGATAATACCCTTTTCATGCATAAAATGAGATTAACGATTGATTTGAATGCCAAACCTTTTCCTACTGATTTCATACATTAAATAAATTATTTTTGAGCATTCAAAACTGATCAAAATCTCAGATTTCCATAAAACACTTTAATTATCGTCAATTAGCGATTTTACGCTATTTAGGCGAATAGTATGGTTTTAAACCATATTTAACACCTAAGACTTATTACCTACTGAACTTTTAAGTAAATTTTAATATTATTACAGTAAGTATAAGTCATGAACTCAGACTTCCAAAATTATCCCTAAAAGCCTATGTGAAATGACCAAAATACCCTTTCGGGGCATAGTTTGGCCATAAAGGGTAAACCTCACATATGTATAATATCTTACTGATGTAATGTGATTAAATAAATATTTTTACTGAATGTTTTAGACCAGAACCTCGGTTTATCATTAAACCTTTTTTTATAAAGGGTAAAATGACCAAAATGCCCCTACGGGACTTAATTTGATTTTAAATACTTTTTGGGCATATATGTTAACATCCTACTGATGTATTAACATATTTTAAAGCATAATAACATAAGGGGCTAGTATATAATTCATTTGGTTGCCCGTTACGCATTTACGCGTTCGGATCGGTTTATGTAACTAGTTTACGTAAGTTTGCCGAAACGGGTTTAACCTTATCATTTTTGCTTCAAAATCCAGAATGTACCTAGTTTACCCATATTATACAAGTCTTCGAACTTGTTGGGTCCAAATTACATTCTATTCCGGACATCGCTTAATCTAGCGTATCGTACCGTTTTAGATACTTTAAGCTAGTCGGTCTAAGTCTACGACTTAAATAAGACCGTTAGCATTCTGAATTGGTTATATATTACCATCACTCCAGACTAGAGCCACCCGGTAAAAGTTACCTGCATTTAGATAGATTGGATACAACTGAGTTATTATGCTGTGAATCAAGTATTAGATCATTTATATGGGTAAATACTTTTAACTTATTTTCCCTTATACGGGCTTGGGATACGGTATTATAATAATACCGCTTGGTCGGGTATGAGATCATTTATTCGGATTGGGTTATAATAAATCTGCATAACCTGTTTTAATATGTTTTGCTTGATAACATAAACATTGGGGGTTAACAACCGTGTCCTGGATATCCTCGGCTCATTAAAGTTAAAAATGGCCACGACCTATGCACGGGGTGTAGGCATACACCCGACAGATGCTTTGACCAATCTGGAGGATTGTGTCTGACCTTATACTTTATCATTTCTTGAATCCTGGCTGCCTCTTGTTCAAGTTCAGGAATGGTCCACTCCTTGTACATATGTTTTTCTCCCTTGTACTTCTTGGTTGCCATGATGCTTTCAATGTAGTCTTTTCTCAAAGTTTCATCTGCTTTCTCTGAGATTTTTTGACAAACATTTTTTGCAAATTGCTCTGACGTACATGTTTACATACATATTTATTACAGTATCTTCATATGTAACGAAGTGCGTTTTATATTTATAAAAATGGTTTATACCTTAACATTAAAACACACACAACAAAGGACAAGTGTATCCCGTCATATATGCAGCAAAGTATTGGTAAGAGCCAGATATCGATCCATGGAACACGGGCCTTATAATGTACTGAATCTTTGTCATTAATTTACCAGATAAAAAGTTAAGTGAATGGTTGTTTAACTAATTTAACTAATTACAATTAAAACATAAATATACTACTATCTTGTTTCACAAACAACCTAAACATGTTATCTATCAGATATGTTACAAAAGCACTAAATCAATTTTCCAATTTCGAGACAGTTATTCATCCGCTAGGACTTTTCTAACATGATGCTTCTTCGGAAAGTTAATGCGATAAACACACGTTAACCACCTAAAATCATTCTTTAGCGAGCTATTGATATTCATTCATGTAAACCTTTAAAGATAGATTAGTCATCCGCTAGGAATTTTCTAACCTCACTTATCAAAGAAAGCAATACCGATGGCCACAATACAGCCACGAGGATAAGCATTTAAGTAGATCATATAACGACATATTTCACCTTTTCAAGTCTTGAACACAAATCTACCATGTCAGCAATTTCAGACCAAAACTACTAAACAAGGATCATAAACCGCATGCAAGAACATGTAATCAACACCATATAATTCGTTAGAACCCTTACGTGCAAGAAAGTATTCCTAATCAAAATAGGATATATCTTAGATAAAACCAATACCCCTCTCGAGTCTATTGGTGTAAACAAGTTTACAAACAAGTGATTAATCAAGAAATAGTTACCATCCCACTAACCACAGATTCATTATCCAAAATAATCAAACATAATCAGGAACTCAACATCAATGAAACGTTCATTATATAATCATGAAGATTTAAACATGAAAAAGTACTAAAGTTCCATATAAACAAGATTACAACATAAAGTTCATTCAAGAAACAAGTTTATAACTATTATTACATAAACTACATAAAACATAAACTAACATCAGCTCATAACTTGCAAAATGATCAGAATACATGTTCAAGAACAAGGAATCGAACCATAAACAAGCAAGGAATTGATGGGTTGGATCGGTTATGCTTCCACTCGGTCTTTAAGCTTCAAATGGGTCTGATCAAGACTGCTTCGTAACCCAGAAATCTCCCTGAAACAGGGAGAAAAACCCAACATTTTAACCAGTAGCGAATGCTGCTATTTATAGAAGAAATTCTGATCGGCGCGGTCATGCGGATCTGGCACGGTCGTGCGGTCAGGTGTTGTCGGGTGACGTCAGTTTCAGCGATCCTGAGTCAGCCAAGTGGACAAGTTGCTTGGGTCAGCAGATTGGCACGGTCATGCCTCGGGTGGCACGGTAGTGCGGTCCGAGAAATAGTCGGCACTTCTAGTCGCATGGGCAGTGCTTCCGAGATCGAATCAACGGCACGGTAGTGCCGCTGGTGGCACGGTCGTACGTCACCTGGCAGTTGATCAGATTTATGTCATTTTCATCAGAAATGCATCAGATTTTTCCCGTTTTCATCAGAATTTTCCTTTATGCTCTGTTTAAGACCTGAAAATATAAAAGTACCGGATTTGGCACCAAAACGTTGTGGTTACGGTCAAAAACGCTTAAAACGGAAGTGTTTTGGGGTATAAAAAGATGTATAATTTAACATATATCAAACAGCCCCACACTTGAACTTTGCTTGTCCTCAAGCAAACTTAAAATAAAACACGGAATCAAATCTGAATATTTACAAGGTTACTAATTTGTTTGGTGGTCAAATTGGTTTTCAAAAAGTCATCATCAAAGATTTAAAACAAACAAACTTTGTTGGATGTATGAAAGGATAACCAAAAAGCAATGATTCTACGTTTGATTGACTTAGCATGCAAATCTTTACATTTCTCACAATGTTCACACACACTCGGTTAAATTTCTGAATCATACATATAATGTGTATGTAAAACACTCGATGCCAAGTCAACGAATCATGCAATATCATAAGCTTGTCAAAAGATCTAATCTCCACCAATTAACATGCGAAAAACATAAATCAAGAGGTCTTTGATGGGTTGTAATGATAGGCTATGGTTAAGGGTATGGAATGGATATTTGAAAGTGGCTAAATGGTTAAAACTCGGCGGTTATTTGTAACTAGCGTAAAAGAATCAACAACTATACATAAATAACGCTTTAAAGATGATTTTATACTTTTTGAGCTATACAACATATTTGTACTATTTAGCGCTTAAAATTGCTCTAATTTGATCGTCTCTATTCTGTTTTTCGATCTCTATTTTCTGGGGGTTTTTTTTCAATGAAATAATTACAAACAAGCTAGTTGGATAATAACTTTGGCCGAGTTTTAACACAAAGGTTTAAAAATAAAAAGGCTAAATTTGGTTAAGTAGGCGAAGTAGTTGAGTATAATTGGAAAAACACGGAAATTAGGCTCAACATGGCGAACTAATGGATAATGTTGGGTGCGGGATATAAACAAAGAAAAAGGCTAACACAAAAGGGTATCCTAAGTGCCTCCATCATTTTCATGCAATTTCACATATTCATGATCTTGAAAAGTATACAAATGACAAGTTCTAAATTACATGAAACATCTGGCTCACTCATTTTCCGCAAAAACAAAGAAGCATTGAAGAAAGCAGTAAAGGCTCAAAAATATGCTCACGTAAATGGAAGGAATGGGTATAAATATAAAGGTAAACATGCTAGTCTTTCTTTTGTTTCGTCACACTTTTAGTTATCTTTTTCAAAAATTTATTTGGCTTGTCGATTTCTATCAAATTTGATGCTTTCTAATGAACACAACTGACCATTTTTGTATCTTTTTTTATGTTTTTTTTAATATATAAAAAAACGAGGACACTCAAGGACAAACAAAGTTAACCTATATACAAAAACGAGGACACTCAAGGACAAACAAAGTTAACCTTAACCCCTCCCCACACTTGAACTTCACATTGTCCCCAATGTGAAATACATATTAGTCAAGCAATTAGGAAGAGCTAAACTAATAATGTGAAAAGGGAAAGATGTACTCCCTCATAGTTGGAGTCGACTTGTTTGTGTAGAGTTTTTGTTTGAAGTCGTCTCAACTCTGCGTGCATTTCTTTACAAATCTGCCAATTATTTTACTCGCTAAAATAGACAACCTTACCATTGATTAAAATGTTAGATAATTCAACCGGATCCGTTATTCAAACAAAGCAAACATACTAAAGTTCTTAAAACAGACATAAAGTAAAAATATCCCAAACAAAGTACTGAAAAGAGATATCATAAACATAAGTTTCTGAATCGTCTCACCCTACCTCCTCCTACTCCTCATCATCATCATCATGGTGGCGTGTTCCAGATGAACCCGCCCCATACATACCTGGAAACTGTGGAGGGTTGCTGAAGTGGCCAGGATATACGCCTTGTAACTCCCCGAAGATGTAGGAAAATCCTGTATACATATCCTGCTGCATGGTTTTTTGAGATGCCCGTATAGCTTACTGGTCAGTCCTAATAGCGTCTTGAGCTGCTCGAATAGCCTCCTGCTCGACTTTGAGAGCTAACTGGTTGGCTCTCATAGTGTCTTGAGAGACCTGCATATGCTGGAACTGTTGATACAGCTCAGGGTAGGAAGGTATACCTGGAGGCCAGTTTTGTTGGTGCTGATATTGATGCTGGTGTTCCTCATGTTGTGGTTGATTGTGTGGTGGTTGGTCATGTGGTGGTGGCTCTATTGCATGTTGCTCTCCCATTTCGACGTCCTCGCCCTGTGGTGGTAGTGGTAGCGGATCCCATACTTCCCCATTTAGACCCCTCAGTCGCGATCCATTATCTGTGTCTACTACCAAACCCATAGCCTTTAAACACTTCATATCCACATCTCCTCCTGCGCGAACCAAATTGAGACCACTGACTACATCATCGTTCATAATACCTAAGTTGTGTGCCAACTAAGTCACATATTCACCACCATGGATTTCGCTGTTTTGAGTTCTCCCCACACTGTTTATGAAAAATTCAGCCATTCTAGCTGCGAGGTTGATATGCACTCCAGTCACTAAGGAATATATGATAAGAAGATCTGGAGTGGGACAGTTTCCTGCACTGTCCATGCGTCCACAAATGGTGTGACTGATGATCTGATGAACGACCCTCAGAAGCGGGTCTCGTAGTCTTGAAGCTTTAGCTTTCCTAGCTTCATAAGGTGGTCCAACTGCCACTTGTGCCCAAAAGTTAGCCCGTTGCTGATCATTGTCAAACTTGTAGATATTTGTGAAAAGATCTGAATCGATTTCTTCAGATGAATATATGACCAATTTTCTTCCAAGTTTAGCAACCGACCACTTATGCCATTTTCTACCCAACCTGAACTGTATTGTTTCCCTGTTTTTGTAGTCCGGATTCTCGCTTTTTGGTTTTTCATAAGTGTAGGAAGCGAAGAACTCCAATGTTAGTTCAAGATAAATGGGGCGTTCAATGTTGAACAACCTTGACATCGGATGTGACATCATGTCGGATAGTCTTTGTTCTTGGTTTAGGGATGTCAAAGTCCCCCAGTTGATTCTTCTTGGTTCACCAATTTGCCCCCGTCGATTCCATAAAGTTTCTAATCTTGCAATGCAGGGTTGTTCTCTCGGCTTGTTCTCGCTGAATTGGAGGAATCGGTGATTCATCTGCACACAGAAATATAAGAAAATAAGAGCAGATTATAAAATTTTCATTACTGCCACCAGAACAGTCTGTTTTCAAGCTTCTGTTTTTGTTTCAGTAGTCGCACGATCGTGCGGAATTGGCACTGCCGTGCCATCTCCTGATCGCTCAACAGTTGATTTCCGGACAACGAGTCGCACTGCCGTGCCAAATCGGCACCACCGTGCGTCTCGTCGTCGCAGCTTTTATCCGACGATCTGTTCTTGATTTCCGAACGGCACTGTCATGCCGTTTAAGCGACGTGACCGTGCGACAGCAAATTTTAACCAGAAAATAGTTTATTTCACTGAATTTAACGTGTATCTTTCAAAATTTGACTTGTAATTAGTTAATAAACTTTGAATCAAGCACCAGAACTACCGATTTAACATTAATCACCCAAGAACTAGGGTTTATTTGACATTTATGAAGAAAACCCCAAAATTTCTTGGTTCAAGCATCAGATCTACAACAGAAACTAAGTTCAATCTACAAAACAAGTAGGAAACATACCTTTGAAGACAATTGAAGCGAAATCTAGGCAAAAATTAGGTGTTTTGTGGGTATAGCCGACCTAGAACTCCCGTGCGGCGACTAGGGTTTCGTAAAAGTGTTATGTTTTTACTCCAGAATCGCTTAAATACCCTAGTTTTTACTGTTCGATTTTCGAGGCGCACGGTCGTGCGGATTTGGCACGATCATGCTATTCCGGATCGCTGTTATGGTTCGGCCTGTGTTATCGGGAAGCATGGTAGTGCAGTGGTCGCACGGTAGTGCGATCCGATGACTGCCCTGTGTTTGAGCTACTGATCATTTTTTTGATCAAGGATGGCATGCCCGTGCCGATTTGGCACGACCGTGCGGTACCTGGGCCTTTTTGTGTAATTTTTCACAGTAAGCTTATAACTCCGAATTTTTACCCCATTTTCCCATTTTTGCACTATTTCATATATTCTAATAATAAAGTAGCTTCAAAATTCCAAAAATTATGTATCATGCTTGTATGTACCTATTTAAAACCGAGAAATTAACGAACTATGAAATAAAAATATTAACAACTAATATATACAAAATTACCCTTAGCGTGTGAAAACACGCTCGCTAAATTTGTCAGCGAGTCGATAGCTAGACTCATTTTTGTTTTCAAACTTGATTTAAGCGCGTGGGACGTGGAGTCCGAGAATTTCCTCCACCGGGTCAACTGGTCCGTTGATGTAACTTTTGAGTCTATGACCGTTGACTTTGAATGTTTCCCCGCTTAAATTCTCGATGGATACGGTTCCGTATGGAAATACTTCTTTGATCGTATAAGGACCCGTCCATCGAGATCTTAACTTCCCAGGGAATAAACGCAGTCGTGAGGAGTACAATAGAACAAGATCTCCAACGCGGAAATCTTTATGTTCTCTTATTCTATTGTCATGAAACCTCATGACTCGTTCTTTGTATGTAACACCTCGAAAAATTACGTCCAATGAAGTATTGACACGTGTAATAAACCTTAATGAAGTCAAATGTTGAATTTAAGGGACTAATTTTTCGAAAAATCGAAAACTTTCATTATGAAAGAATTGGAAGTATTATCATACCTAAAATAAGTTTCTAAATAACCTCTTACGATGTTTATATTCACAAATGTGCCACTTGATGGTTAAGTGTAGCCGTTTGCGTAATTAATTGAAGGTTTGTGTAATAAAGGGTTAAAAGCGTCAACATGTCAATTCTAACCTCTGAGTGACCTTTTAACAAACCGAGAGCTTCATGATATTTAATTATACTCTCGGGAATGCCAAATAATGACCGTCTAAGGTTTTTATGCCTATAAGTAAAGTTACGCGCAACTTTGCAAGTTAGAGGGACTAAAAGTGTCAATATGTTTAATTATACCTCTGAATGACCTTTTAGCAGACCCGAAGCATCGTAATGTTTAATAATACTTTCAAGAATGCCCAATATGGATTAGATGAGGCTTCAATGCTATTAAATGATGAGATGCGCAAGTTTGCGCAATAGAGGGACCTAAAGCGTCAACTTTTGAATCTACGCCTTTCGGTGACCATCTAAGCGAGCGTGAGCATAGTAATATTTAAGTATATGCTTGGGAATGATCAATATGGGCCATGGAAGGCTTGGATATCATTAAACGGCATTTCGCGCTACTTTGCGCAATTAAAGGACTATTTGCGTCAAACTGCAAAAGTATGTCGATTCGTAGGGTAACGGACCTTCCGGAAGATGACCCTAAGTTAAAAATGCCCTAAATATCCTTTGTATAGCTTAGATATAGGCTTAGAGGTGTTCGGTGCGCAAAAATAAACTTTTATGTCAAGCAGGGACTAAAAGTGTCAAAAAGTGCACAAGTTTGCATTTTCGCGCATATCTCACATTCTGAATATCTCCGGACACCCAAAAATTTATGTAAGCATTAAAATATTTTATTTTAGTGATCGCCATGATAAAATTCCATTCGTCGCGTAATTTGGATCGTTTTTAGCGTCCGTTCGTGTTTCGTCGTAATTAGTCGAACAACGTGACCGTACGACCAAACGAACTGACATCCGACATGTTCTTGAGCATGTTTCATGTCCCTCATGTTTAGGCATCATTGTAGAGGCTTAAAATGGTTTAACGGGCCTCAAACGCATCAGAAAGGGGCTAGAAGCATGCAGGGACCAAAACTGCCATTTCAGAAACTTGATTTCCAGCTGTTACCAGCTGTTACCAGCTGTTCCAGCTGTTTTAATCAATTGCAAATGGTATTCCTTCAATCTAGGGGCTGCCCATAGGATGATAAAACCACCTTACACTTGTAATGATCTGAATATAGCTCCCCGACACTTGTCGCGATCCTACGAGGTCCCGAAAAGTATATAAGGAGGTGGGTTTTCACTTTCACCTCACACCTTCATTCCATTCTGCTTATTCTCTTATTTCTGTGAGGATCTCGAGCTTCTTGAGAACCTCCTTCAGTCCATTGGACGCTTGTAAGTGTCCCCTTTCGTGCTTAGTTAAATATTTAGCGGTTATAGCCGAAAAGTCAAGCGTTTCGATAAACGCTTTGACTTTTAAACGGTTAAGCCATTGTTCGTAACGAACATGGCTACGTGACCGTAATTAGGTAGGTGTTTAACCCTCAAAAGGGCACCTCCTAATTACCACGTTTGCTTAGTTAATTGTCGGGTTGAAATAATAAGTTTTTAATTAAAATTTATATCTAATGAAATAAAGGCAATAAAATCAGTTTTATCACTTTAATAACTTGGTAAATATTAGTTGAACATGTCTAAACATGTTCAACCCGACAATTCTAAGTATAGGCTCGGTTCGGAGCCGAAAGTCGCAAAAAGTTGACTTTTGCTTTGACTTTCAGTTCTGACCCGATTTAGCTTAGTTTAGATATGCCTTAGGATTCCATTAGGACCATATTATAAGTTAGTATAACCCTCCGAGGTTATACAACTTGGTTCCATAGAAATCCTAGTTCATGTATGTTTTCGTTAAATGCCTAAATGTTGACCGTTATGCCCTTTTGACCCTAAAACAAGAATTTTGAAAATGTGAGAGGACAATAATCTTTATTACTAATTTATAGACTTGTCCCTGAAATTTGACATCAGTTTGAGGTCTAGAATAGAAGTTATGCTCATTAGCGTAATTGAAAAGCTTTTTATTAATTAAACGGCGTAATTAGCGTATATCCTATCTAAACCCAATTTTTGATACCAAACTTTTTACCTACTGATATAAAATAATATTTTGGGATTTTTGAAGATTTTTATTTATTTTTAGGTTGAGCATAACTTAGGGTTATAACATTAATTCGGTAATTACCGGTTTTGCCATTTTGGGCTATAAAATGAGTTTTACAAATCCTTTTGATGCCAAACCTTTTCCTACTGATCTAATATGATAAATAAATTATTTTGAGCCTTCTGGAATAATAAAAACAGCAGCTTTCCTTTGAAAACCCGAAAATGGCTCCAAATCGCCTTTTTAAACGTTCTTAACGCATAATATGTATCAAAACTATTTTAAACATATAAGGGTTGATGCCTACTAATATATTCAGTAAATTTTTATATTTTAACAGTAAGGAAAAGTTTTAAACTCAGGTTTTCAGTTTTGACCTTTTAAGCCTATGTGAAATTACCAAAATGCCCCTACGGTGCATAGTATGGTTATGATTAATAAATTTCACATATATATGATACCCTACTGATATAACTTAGTAAATTAAGTATTTTACTGATTAATCAGACCTGTAACTCAAAATGATATTTAATCTCTTTTATAACCTCTACAATGACCAAAATACCCCTGCGAGGCATAAATTGGTTTTAAATTCGTTTTGGGCATAACGGAAGGATCCTACTGATATCACAACATGTTTAGGGCATATTAACTTAGGAAACCTGTTCATGACTCATTTGGTAACCCGTTACGCATATTTCGCGTTCGGATCGGTTTATGTAACTAGTTTGCATAAATTAGCTAAACGGGTCAAACGTTATCGTTTTTATCTCAAAATCCAGAATGTGTTTAGTTTACCCATATTATACAAGTCACCAAACTTGTCGGGTCTAAATCACATCCTATTCCGGTCTTCGCTTAATCATGCGTTTTGAACCGTAAACCTTTCCTTAAAACTAATCGGTCTAAGTTACGACTTAAATAAGACCCGTTAGGAATCTAATAGGTTAATAAAACCTTCGTTCCAGATTGAGAGCCCAGTAGAAGTACTTGTGCTTGCTGATTAGAATATTCGGCTGAGTATAAATTGCTTTGCTAGCTCAGGTAAATACTTTTAACTTATTTTCCCTTATACGGGCTTGGGATACGGTATTATAAAAATACCGCTTGGTCGGGTGTAGAAACCTTTTAATCGGAGATGATTAAATTGCATAATCCCGTTTTAATCTGTATTGATTGATAACAAATAACATTAGGGGTTAATGACCGTGTCCTGGATATCCTTGGCTCATTTAAAAAGTGAATGGCCATAACTTAAGCACAAGGTGTAGGCATAACACCTCCTGTTGCGTATGTAAAAGATATACTCACTCGTAAGGCTGTCTTCTTGTGAGTTATATTTATGGTGTGTCGATTAATCTTGACCGGCTTGTATTGTATAATCACCGGCCCTAAATGTTGGACAAGCATGTAAATCGGATACAAGATTTTTATTAATAAGATTGTCCCAAGTTATAAAAGATATTTTTGTGCCTCGTGCATTCAAATCAATTTTCAAACTCTTTTCCAAAATGAGTCAGTTAATTGTATTTACCAGTGTAAACTGACGTATTTTCCAAAAAGGTTAAGTGACAGGTACTGAACGTAATTGGCTGGAAGCTCAGGGCGTTAATAAGGAATCTTGCAAGTTCTAGATGCCTGAAGTCTGTTGAACAGTTTTTCTTTTATTTGATCCGCCTGTGGATCCTTTACTTTCCGTTGTAATACTTTGATATTACTTTATATTCGGATTGTAATATATTTATCTTTTGCTTCCGCTGTGCATTTATATATTGTGTTGTTTGACTATGACGATATCAACTACGTCACGATACTCCCCACCGGGCCCACCGGTAATACGTGGAAATATCGGGGTGTGACATTGTACCTGCTAGAACTTTCATAGGCATGATTTCTTAGCTCCTCGAGCTCGTGAATTTGCAGAAAACGGGCTTCACCTCGCTTTTAAATCCATATTCGCCATCTTCAAGGCCCACAATGCCCTATGTTCTAGCTCGACAGGTAGATGACAAGCTTTTCCATAAACCAACCTAAAGGGTGTGGTCCCAATAGGTGTCTTAAATGTTGTTCTAAAAGCCCAAAATGCGTCATCTAACTTGTCTGACCAATCCTTGCTGTTGTTATTAATGGACCGCTCAAGGATTCTTTTTAAACCCCGATTCGTGACCTCAACTTGCCCGCTCGTTTGAGGGTGATATGGCGTAGCCAATCTATGATGAACACCATAACGGGACTAGGCTCGTTCTAACTGCGCATTACAAAAATGCATTCCACGGTCACTGATTAGTTCTTTTGGAGCACCAAATCGAGCAAATAAACTCTTTAAGAACCTCACAACCACCCTAGCATCATTTGTAGGCAAAACTTGAGCTTCAGCCCATTTGGAGACATAGTCTACAGCAACTAGGATATATTTGTTACCTCGTGAGGCTGGAAATGGTCCCATGAAGTCGATATCCCATATATCAAAGACTTCACAGACTTGCATTGGATGCTCAGGCATTTCATTGCGTGCAGAGATATTTGTTGCCCTCTGGCAAGCATCACATGCTCGGACCCATTCATGCGCATCACGAAAGATTGTGGGCCAGTAAAACCCAGAGTCTAACACTTTCTTTGCAGTGTAGTTTGCTCCATGATGACCTCCGGTTGGCCCTTCGTGACAGTGACGCAGAATGCTAGCTGCCTCTTTTCCAAATACACATCTTCGGATCACCTGATCGGCTCCGATTCTAAACAAGAATGGTTCGTCCCAAATGTAATATTTCAAATCTGCAAAGAACTTCCTCTTTTGCTGATATGACAATCCTTTGATAAGGATTCCACATGCGAGGTAGTTTGCAAAGTCGACGAACCAAGGTGACTCGTCATTCATCTCAATACTTAGAAGAAATTCGTGGGGGAAATTGTCGTTTATTGATTCCTCCAGTGAATTTTCAGAACTTCCATGCTCAAGTCTCGAGAGATGGTCGGCTGCAACATTTAAAGCTCCCTTTTTATCTTGGATTTCTATGTCAAACTCTTGTAGTAACAAGATCCATCTGATAAGACGCGGTTTTGCATCCTGTTTGCTAAAAAGGTATTTTATTGTTGCATGATCCGTATACACAATTGTTTTGGACAACACCAGGTACGACCTGAATTTATCGAAAGCATATACTACTGCCAAAAGCTCCTTTTCTGTAGTCGTATAATTCTCTTGAGCATCATGTAGAGTTTTGCTGGCATAGTATATAGGATGAAAATGCTTCTCCCTTCGTTGTCCTAAGACTGCTCCTATTGCGTAATCACTGGCGTCGCACATTATCTCAAATGGCAACGCCCAATCTGGTGCAACTAAAATAGGGGCTTCGATAAGCCTTTATTTAAGTTGCTTTCATGCATTCGTCGGAGAATACAAATGGAGCAACTTTTTCTAACAAACGGGTCATAGGTCTTGCGATTTTTGAAAAGTCTTTTATGAATCGCCTATAGAACCCTGCATGACCTAGGAAACTTCTAATCGCTCTGACCGAGGTAGGGGGAGGAAGTTTAGAAATGACATCTACTTTTGCTGGATCAACTTCCAACCCGGCTTCAGAGATTTTGTGTCCAAGAACTACCCCTTGTTTCACCATGAAGTGGCATTTCTCCCAGTTAAGCACAAGATTAGTTTCCTCACATCTCATTAACATTCTTTTCAGGTTTCCAAGACATTGATTGAAAGAACTCCCAAAAACAGAGAAATCATCCATGAATACCTCCATGGAGTCTTCAATGATGTCATGGAAAATAGCTATCATGCAGCGCTGAAATGTGGCTGGTGCATTACATAATCCAAAAGGAATACGGCGGTTGGCGAATGTGCCGAAAGGACATGTGAAAGTAGTTTTCTCCTGGTCTTCAGGAGCGATAGGAATTTGAAAGTATCCAGAGAACCCATCTAGAAAACAGAAAAAAGACTTCCCCGACAGACGTTCCAACATCTGGTCGATGAATGGAAGCGGGAAGTGGTCCTTACGGGTGGCATCGTTGAGTTTGCGGTAATCGATGCAAACTCGCCATCCGGTGATGGTACGGGTAGGAATAAGTTCATTCCTATCGTTTGGAACTACAGTAATACCACCTTTCTTGGGTACTACTTGCACTGGACTTACCCAAACAGAATCAGATATAGGATAAATCAGCCCTGCATCTAACAACTTAATAACCTCTTTCTTCACCACGTCCTGCATATTTGGATTCAGACGCCTTTGATGCTGTGCACTAGGCTTGTAATTATCTTCCATGAGAATCTTATGAGTACAAAAATAAGGATTAATGCCTTTGATATCCATAATCTTCCATGCCATGGCTTTCTTGTGGAGCTTTAGAACTTCGAGAAGCTGTCTCTTTTCTTCTTTTTCTAAAGACGTTGAAATGATGACAGGCAAGT
>JARYGA010030008.1:0-49241 GCA_030545235.1 Helianthus tuberosus | reverse complement strand
TGCCTTAGATCTTCATACTTTTCATATTTTTGTTGGTTAATAGTGAAAAGAATGGTGAAAATATAAGAACTCTAAAGAACATAAACAAAGTCTTGAAGTATAAACTAACTAGAGATGAAGTAGTGTTATATTGATGAAGAAATCATGTTGTTCTTATGTTGTTATGCTTGTCGTATGTTGTTTGCTAGTAAGATGTTATGGTTCATCACATAGGCTTGCTAGATCATGTTTAAAGACATGAACTAGCAAGATGTGAAGGTTAAAAATGTGTAGGATGATGAAATCATCCATACACAACTATGAACTTGGATAAATAAGTGTTTTCTTGGAAAATAAAAGATCAAAGTAAGTTATAAACTTGTAGATCTAAAGATCCATGAGTGGTTTTTCGAAAGAACCAAGTGAAAAGTGTGAGTTTCGTTAAAACTTGGATCTTACATAAACCTAACACATTTTTAGCGGGTAAACAAGTGTAGAAACACTTGTGTAAGAAGAAATTTCACAAAGAAATATTTTTAGAAAATATGACTAGAAGTTGTGAATACTTAAACTCTTTAAAAATAAAGTTTTTAAAGAAGCAACTACACTTTAAAGGGTAACAAGACTTACTAAATACACTAGTAAGTTACTACACATTTTTATAAATTCTCAAGTTCATGAAATAGAGAAATTAATATATGTTGTTGATGATTGTTGTTGAAATTGATGGATGATAATTTTAAAAGAAAATAAACACATGTTTTGAAAACATGGGAAACCTCCATTTTTAGGGGAAACTCTGTCAATTTTTTTATAAATTTTGACACTTAGAAAATATAAGTTTTTGAGAAACTTATTCCCCTAAAAATGTATCTAAAAATATTACCAAGGTTTCCCTAATTTTTGGTGATAAGAAATGATGATTTCTTCAAGATTAAAATTTATATTAAGTATGTATATTTTTGAGAAAAATATATATATTATTTGATCACCAAACCTTGTGCTAAGTGTATGTAGTATGTGTTATACGTGCTAGTGTATTAGGACTTGAAAATACACTAAATACTCTTGAGAAGTAAAAACACAAAAAATACACATACAACATACAAGATACATAATTCGGGTGCAAAACACAATATACTTATATTAATTTTTGAGAAAATGATATAAGTAAGATACTTAGTTAAAAATATAAAATATTTTTAACACAACAATACAAATACAAAAGATAGTGACTTGTGCTTGTACGAAACAAGTCTAGTGACTGGCGATAAGAAAACACGTATAGGTTACGACGTTAATTAAGCAAATCCGGTGAAGTTTACGACGCAAGGAACGCAAAGTTGTGAGTTCATGCTCCCCTTTTCTTTTAACTGTTTTCAGTTTTATAACTTCGGGGGTGAAATACATGTTATAAATACTTCAATGTTTACAAAATCTTATGATGTGTACTAAAACAAGAAGCACTCTTGGTGAAAACTAGTGCCAAGAATTGATACGAGAAACCGTGTCACGAATAGGGTACCATAAGCACCATTAATCGTGTACATACTTAGACCGCAGAACAAAAGGTTAGATCTAATGGGTTACAGGGCAGCCCCACTCTTGGTGACAACTAGTACCGAGTAGTGTTTTTGTGTCTCAGTCGTGAATCGACTACTAGAAAAATGCCTATGGTTTGGTGACTTCCTATATCGTGTCACATGTTAATGGCCTTGCAACCCATTAACACTTGATACATACAGAAATACATGATATATACAAGAATACGTGATTTATACAAGATACATACTATGTTTTTCATACAAAGTATACAAACGTACATTACAAGAATTGCATGAATTCACACCAACATTATGTTGATGTTTTTCCAAAAACTCACATGTATTTCAGGTAACTAGAAGTGGATGTGCGCGCGGCCTTACTCATGCTTGTGGATGTCGCCTATGTTTATCTTTAAATAAAGTTGTAAACTTTTTAAGACAATGTTTTATGCTATCTCGCGATGTAAACGCTAACTTATGATTCCAAATTATGAAATGTTTGGTATTTGAAGATATTTTTACGAACATGTAGTATGTTTACCTTTCGTATGTAATGAGAACCTTTCATGATCACACCTCGTGCTTCTGTCGCAGAAAGGGGTGTGACAGATTGGTATCAGAGCTGCGATTGTAGTGAACCAGGATTCCTTCTCGAGTCTAGACTACAATCTCTAGGATCCTTTCACGAAAACAAATTTTCAAAGAGTTTTCATTGCATAAAATGTCCCGCGACATCCACTACCTGAAACTGTTTACATGAGTCAAGAAAAGACACTACGAGACTTAGAGTGCACAGAAGTAGCACTTGTCTTTAACTGAGATATTACTTGCAATTTTGTGTGATAATTAGCATATACTAGAAGTAGAATGTCACAAGTATACGTGACTTTACCTAAAAGCGATGGCCCATCTGAAGGAAGAGATACGAGGATGAAACGAACTGTGCGGACTGTGCAAGGAGTTACGTAATTATGGATTCATACATAATTATGAAATTCAGTGCACAGAAACCACAGCAAGTCTTGTCACGTGTAGATTCCCTCAGTGCAAGCCTACTAAGTACTCTGCTAGAGTAATAATTGTTTGATGTCACTTATGTGGTATATACCTGTGAATATATATGCTACTACTGTCTAGTATGACGATATCAAACAAATGTTTAACCCTGTTGTGTTATGTTCTATCAGAAAATGGCACCCAGGAAAGCTGTGAATGCTCGCAATGATGATCAACCTCCTCCTCCCCCACTGCCAAGAACTGCTGAAGAGCTGAACGCTCTACTGGAAGAAAGGATCTCCGCTGCTATCGCCCAATCCGAGGCAAACTGAACTCAAGACAGTGGCGGCCCAAGCAACGCCAGACGTAATGGGAACGGAGATTCATCTGGAGGCAACGCAGCTCAAGGTAACCTTAAGACAATGTACTAAGCATGGAGAAATTTATGAACGGTCCTTGTTTCATTATTTCTTCGACTGCTCACGTGTGAATTGGTCGAATCAATTCCAGGCTGCACTTTCAAGCAGTTTCTCGACTGCAAGCCGATGAACTACGACGGCACAGGAGGTGCAGTAGCATTTGTACGCTGGACGGAGAAGACTGAAGCTACTATCCGCATGAGCATGTGTACCACGGATCAACAAGTCACCTTTGCTACTGGGTTATTTGTCGATGAAGCTTTGACTTGGTGGAACTTGCAAGTCCAAACCTTGGGCGATGATGCCGCTTATGGCCTAACTTGGGATGAACTGAAGGAAAGAATGAGAGAGAAGTATTGCTCTCGTACTGAACTCCAAAGATTGGAAACAGAATTCTGGCACTTGACCATGGAAGGTGCTGACATTAATGGTTATACTCGAAGGTTCCACGAGCTGTCTAAAGTGCTTCCCTACATGGTGACTCCCGAATTTAAGCGCGTTGAACGCTACATTTGGGGACTAGCCCCAGAGTTTCGCGGCATAGTAAATTCAGCCAAACCCCAAACAATCACCGAGGCTGTAACTCTGGCTGTCAGCCTTACTGAAGATTGTGTTCGTATGAAGAAGCTATCCCTGGACCCAACAGAAAAGTATGAAACGCATGCTGAGTCGTCTGGGGACAAGAAAAGGAAACATGCAAACCTGAATCAAGCAACTCGTAACAACAAGGGTTCCAACAAGAAGCGTGACCCTAACCCGCCTCAGGGGGTGAAATCTCTTGCAACCATGAATGACGCTCCAGCTAAAGGATACATGGGCGCTCTGCCCAAATGCAATCATTGCAAGCGTCATCACGAAGGGGTGTGTCGCGTTCCAAAATGCGACAAGTGTGGAAAATTGGGTCACTGCACTGAAGACTGTTGGAGTAAGGGAAACAGGAACGGGAATGGAAACCGCAACGGTGCTGGAAACAATGGGGGAAATGGAAATGGCAATGTTAACCGAGTTGGAAATGAAGATTGGCGAAACCAAGGATGCTTCAGTTGTGGAAGCATTGAACATTTCATGAAAGACTGCCCAAAGAGAAACAATGCTCAGGCTCGAGCATTTGTGATTGGAGCAATGGACGTACGCGAGGACCCTAACGTGGTCACCGGTACGTTTCTCCTTAACAGTCACTTTGTATCCATATTATTTGACACTGGCGCCAATTATAGCTTCATGTCTGTGGAATTTAAACGCATGCTTGGAATAGAATCTAGTATATTAGAAATTCCTTATTCCATAGAACTAGGCAATGGTAAACTGGTTGAATCGGGCGAAGTTGTTAGAGGCTGCACACTAGAACTTGGTGAACGAAGATTTAGCATCGACCTCTTACCTATTCAATTGGGTAGCTTCGATGTAGTAGTCGGAATGGACTGGTTGTCCAAAAACAAAGCTGAAGTTATTTGTCATGAGAAAATCATTCGCATCCCTTTGGCGAATGATGAAACTCTCATCGTACATGGAGAAAAACGAGACGCGCCTCTTCGAATCATCAGTAGCATGAAGGCACAGAAGTGGTTAAGGAAAGGGTGTGTTGCCTTCCTAGCACACGTTGTAGATAAAAAGGCTGAGGAGCCGAAACTCGAAGACATTCCTGTGGTGAAGGAATTTCCTGATGTCTTTCCCGAAGATTTGCCAGGACTACCTCCGCAACGACAAGTTGAATTTCATATAGACTTGGTTCCAGGAGCCGCTCCTGTAGCCAAGGCACCCTATCGACTCGCACCATCTGAGATGCAAGAATTATCTATACAACTCCAGGAGTTGTTGGATAAAGGATTCATAAGGCCAAGCTTCTCGCCCTAGGGAGCTCCAGTATTATTCGTGAAGAAGAAGGATGGAACACTGTGGATGTGTATCGATTACAGAGAACTGAACAAGCTCACGATCAAGAATCGGTATCCACTACCGAGGATTGATGACTTATTTGATCAATTGCAAGGATCAAGCTACTATTCCAAGATCGACCTTCGATCTGGATACCATCAGTTAAGGATACAAGAAGAAAGCATACCAAAGACTGCATTCCGAACGCGTTATGGACACTACGAGTTCCTTGTGATGCCATTTGGGCTGACGAATGCACCAGCGGTCTTTATGGATCTGATGAACCGCGTATGCAAACCATATCTCGATAAATTCATGATTGTATATATCGATGATATCCTTATTTACTCGCAAACGAAAGAAGAACATGAGCAACATCTCAGAACTATTCTGGAACTACTGAAGAAAGAGAAGCTCTATGCAAAGTTCTCGAAATGCGAATTCTGGATTTGTGAAGTACAATTTCTTGGTCACGTTGTGAACGAAAAGGGCATTCATGTGGACCCATCCAAGATAGAAGCAATAAAGAATTGGGAAGCTCCCAAGACCCCAACTGAAGTTCGACAATTTTTGGGCTTAGCGGGCTATTATCGGCGATTCGTCGAGAATTTCTCCAAGATAGCTCAACCGCTAACCACCCTTACGCAGAAAGACAAGAAATACAACTGGTGTGACAAGCAGGAAGAAGTCTTCCAGCTACTTAAAAGTAAGCTATGCGATGCACCAATACTATCATTACCCGAAGGCACTGAAGACTTCGTGGTATACTGCGACGCCTCACGACAAGGTTTGGGTTGCGTGCTCATGCATCGCCAAAAAGTCATCGCTTACACTTCAAGACAGTTGAAGGTTCATGAAAGAAACTATACCACTCACGTCCTGGAGCTGGGCGCAGTGGTATTCGCCCTGAAGATCTGGCGACATTATTTATATGGTACTCGATGTACAATCTTCACAGATCACAAAAGCCTATAGCACATATTTGATCAGAAAGAATTAAACATGCGTCAGCGACGATGGGTTGAGCTACTAAACGACTATGACTGTGAGATTAAGTACCATCCCGGAAAGGCAAATGTTGTAGCAGATGCGCTAAGTCGAAAAGAAAGGGTTAAGACCCTAAGGGTTCGAGCGTTAGAAATGACTATTCGAACGAACCTCACTACACGTATTCGTGATGCACAACAAGAAGCCCTTAAAGAAGAAAACCGTAAAGCTGAATACCTCCGGGGTATGTTGAAATACATGGTGCCAAATGAAGAGGGAGCCTTATACTTTAAGAAGCGTATTTGGGTTCCGCTCTATAGCGGTATTCGAGAAGTCATCCTTGATGAAGCGCATAAATCGAGATACTCGATCCATCCAAGATCAGACAAAATGTATCAAGACTTAAAAGAATACTATTGGTGGCCGTGACTCAAGAGCGATGTTGCTGTTTATGTTGGAAAATGCCTAACCTGTGCTAAGGTTAAGGCTGAATATCAGAAACCGTCCGGCCTACTACAACAACCAGAGATACCCATGTGGAAGTGGGAGAAAATCTCAATGGACTTCATAACAAAATTACCCAGGACCCCGAGAGGGCACGACATGATATGGATGATAGTCGATCGGTTAACGAAGTTTGCGCACTTCCTACCGATCCGAGAAAAAGACAGCACTGGAAAGCTTGCTGAGATATACTTAAAAGAAATTGTGGCACGTCATGGAGTGCCTATCTCAATCATTTCAGACAGAGATGGACGCTTTGTCTCAAGAATCTGGCAATCATTTCAGGAAGCCTTTGGATCTCAATTAGATCTAAGCACGGCCTTCCATCCACAAACAGACGGCCAGAGCGAACAGACTATACAAACATTAGAAGATATGCTTCGCACATGTGTCATGGATTTAGGCGGCAGCTGGGATACTCACCTACCTTTGGTTGAGTTTTCCTACAATAACAGTTATCATACAAGCATAAAAGCCGCACCGTTCGAAGCTCTGTATGGCCGCAAGTGCCGATCGCCCTTATGCTGGGCAGACGCTGGAGATAAACGTATGGTTGGTCCTGAACTTGTACAAGAGACAACCGACAAGATCGTACAGATCCGAGAGCGCATTAAGGCGGCTCGAGATCGACAAAAGTGATACGCCGATCGAAGACGAAAACCATTAGAATTCGAGGTGGGAGACAAAGTGTTGTTAAAAGTCTCACCTTGGAAGGGCGTAGTAAGATTTGGAAAGCGTGGAAAGCTGAATCCACGATACATCGGAGCATTCAGAATCTTGGAAATGATTGGTACCGTGGCATACAAGTTGGAATTACCGGAAGAACTTAATGGAGTACATGATACGTTTCGTGTATCCAACCTCAAGAAGAGTCCAACACAAGAAAATGTGATCATCCTTGCGGATGAAGTGCATATTGATGATGCCCTCCGATTTACAGAACAACCCGTTGAGGTTACCGACTAGAAAGTCAACAAGACCAGGAGGAGCACTGTTAAACTTGTCAAAGTACGTTGGAACTCTAAGCACGGACCTGAGTACACGTGGGAACGTGAAGACCAGTTCAAAGAAAAGTATCCCCACCTATTCAAGAAGACTCCTGCGAGAGTTAGTTCAGCCTGAATTTCGGGACGAAATTCTTTTAACGGGGGAGACTGTGACAACTGGCATGAAACCGGTAATTTCCGTACACTTTAATTATTATTTAATGACTGCAATTATGTGCTTAGATGTCAACATTGTCTGATTACATACTAAGGAAGTGAATTCATGCACGTTGTATACTACAAAATATTGCTTCATGCATAAACGAGAGCGTTGCGTCAGAAATACTAGTAAACTCACCGGTAAGACACATTGTGTCAACAATTCTGCAGAAAGCAGTCAGACAATAAAATTGGAGCCTAGGTGTAGGTCCAACAACAAGAATACATTAAAACCCAAGAGTACATACAAGGGTTTAATATATAGACATTACGGAAGCAAAAATAAGCACTAAAAAGCACCCGAAACGCACTTTATGTGCAGAAATTTATACAAATCAGCTTTTAGCACATGAATATCATGCAGAAATTACGTTTTGTTATCCAAAATATTTCCCTAAGTGTCGGGAATTGAAGGTGTCACAAAAGAATACTTAAAAGACACTAAAAGGTGTAATTTAGCACTTTAACGAACCGGTATCTAACCGAACAACCGGACATTACCCGGAACACAAAAATATTACTAGAAGTATTGTTATCATTTCTAAGCTAGTTACAATCCCCGAACCCCCTAGCATATTGGATAATGCAAGATACACATAAAACGTTAGACTTTACATTTAACACCCCTCTAATTAACCTACTTACCCTCTAAATTACACTTTGCCCCCCCCCCCCTCTCAAAGTGGACGGCCCATATGAGTGGCCCCACTCTAAGATCACATAAGCTTCATAATCTTCTCTAATCTTTCTCAAATATTTGTGTAAGGATATGTTGGGTACTTTATAGACACAATATACATTAGGTAAGGAGTTTAAATGGTTATAAAAGAAACACTAGTTCACTTCATCTTCAACAACACATACACCCTCCTCGCCTCACCCTTGCTCTCGGCCGAACCCAAACCCCCATACACCCACCATTTTCGATCAAGTCTTATACATTCCAAGCTCACACAAGTGTGTTAGAAGGTGTATAAGCAAGCTTGGTGTGTTCGGAAGCTCAAGGACCTCCTTCATCTTCTTTTATCCACCACTTTTGCACTCTTGAACTCCCCTAGCCTTGTGCTAGTAGTAAGTGCCTTAGATCTTCATACTTTTCATATTTTTGTTGGTTAATAGTGAAAAGAATGGTGAAAATATAAGAACTCTAAAGAACATAAACAAAGTCTTGAAGTATAAACTAACTAGAGATGAAGTAGTGTTATATTGATGAAGAAATCATGTTGTTCTTATGTTGTTATGCTTGTCGTATGTTGTTTGCTAGTAAGATGTTATGGTTCATCACATAGGCTTGCTAGATCATGTTTAAAGACATGAACTAGCAAGATGTGAAGGTTAAAAATGTGTAGGATGATGAAATCATCCATACACAACTATGAACTTGGATAAATAAGTGTTTTCTTGGAAAATAAAAGATCAAAGTAAGTTATAAACTTGTAGATCTAAAGATCCATGAGTGGTTTTTCGAAAGAACCAAGTGAAAAGTGTGAGTTTCGTTAAAACTTGGATCTTACATAAACCTAACACATTTTTAGCGGGTAAACAAGTGTAGAAACACTTGTGTAAGAAGAAATTTCACAAAGAAATATTTTTAGAAAATATGACTAGAAGTTGTGAATACTTAAACTCTTTAAAAATAAAGTTTTTAAAGAAGCAACTACACTTTAAAGGGTAACAAGACTTACTAAATACACTAGTAAGTTACTACACATTTTTATAAATTCTCAAGTTCATGAAATAGAGAAATTAATATATGTTGTTGATGATTGTTGTTGAAATTGATGGATGATAATTTTAAAAGAAAATAAACACATGTTTTGAAAACATGGGAAACCTCCATTTTTAGGGGAAACTCTGTCAATTTTTTTATAAATTTTGACACTTAGAAAATATAAGTTTTTGAGAAACTTATTCCCCTAAAAATGTATCTAAAAATATTACCAAGGTTTCCCTAATTTTTGGTGATAAGAAATGATGATTTCTTCAAGATTAAAATTTATATTAAGTATGTATATTTTTGAGAAAAATATATATATTATTTGATCACCAAACCTTGTGCTAAGTGTATGTAGTATGTGTTATACGTGCTAGTGTATTAGGACTTGAAAATACACTAAATACTCTTGAGAAGTAAAAACACAAAAAATACACATACAACATACAAGATACATAATTCGGGTGCAAAACACAATATACTTATATTAATTTTTGAGAAAATGATATAAGTAAGATACTTAGTTAAAAATATAAAATATTTTTAACACAACAATACAAATACAAAAGATAGTGACTTGTGCTTGTACGAAACAAGTCTAGTGACTGGCGATAAGAAAACACGTATAGGTTACGACGTTAATTAAGCAAATCCGGTGAAGTTTACGACGCAAGGAACGCAAAGTTGTGAGTTCATGCTCCCCCTTTTCTTTTAACTGTTTTCAGTTTTATAACTTCGGGGGTGAAATCATGTTACAAATACTTCAATGTTTACAAAATGCTATGATGTGTACTAAAACAAGAAGCACTCTTGGTGAAAACTAGTGCCAAGAATTGATACGAGAAACCGTGTCACGAATAGGGTACCATAAGCACCATTAATCATGCACATACTTAGACCGCAGAACAAAAGGTTAGATCTAATGGGTTACAGGGCAGCCCCACTCTTGGTGACAACTAGTACCGAGTAGTGTTTTTGTGTCTCAGTCGTGAATCGACTACTAGAGAAATGCCTATGGTTTGGTGACTTCCTATATCGTGTCACATGTTAATGGCCTTGCAACCCATTAACACTTGATACATACAGAAATACATGATATATACAAGAATACGTGATTTATACAAGATACATACTATGTTTTTCATACAAAGTATACAAACGTACATTACAAGAATTGCATGAATTCACACCAACATTATGTTGAAGTTTTTCCAAAAACTCACATGTATTTCAGGTAACTAGAAGTGGATGTGCACGCGGCCTTACTCATGCTTGTGGATGTCTCCTATGTTTATCTTTAAATAAAGTTGTAAACTTTTTAAGACAATGTTTTATGCTATCTCGCGATGTAAACGCTAACTTATGATTCCAAATTATGAAATGTTTGGTATTTGAAGATATTTTTACGAGCATGTAGTATGTTTACCTTTCGTATGTAATGAGAACCTTTCATGATCACACCTCGTGCTTCCGCCGCAGAAAGGGGTGTGGTATATAACACTATAGTAGTGATACCAAAAAATTGGAAAAAAAAACAGGTGGATTAAAACACTACAGAAAAAAATGTAATTAACATTGACATGGGGATAAAACACTATGATATAAATTTAACGAGACTATTCATGCATATCACACTACACTATAAACATTATCATGGTGATAAAACACTATGATATAAATCTGTGATGGATGTAATGAATCTAAAACTAAAGGTAGGATACGAACTTGTTACGACGATAAGTAGCATCGAAAGACACAACATCCCCAAACATGTGAAAATTTCTCTTTGTATCTCCATCGGCCCAGAACAACGCCCGTAAAACGCCATCGTCAGTTGTTAGGTATTCCATAGAGAAATTGGGCATAAATTCTTTCTTCCTTCTTAGGCGTTTAATAACCATGTCAGCATCGTACTCAGCTATATACCTATTTAAGTCTCTCTTGAAGTTTTTGAAGTCAACTTTCATGGCACCTACCTTGTTAAACCTTCCATAAAGAGTCCTCATAATGTTAAACGCTCTAACTGGACCAACGTTTATGGCACTCAAAGCATTTACGGCTTCTTCCTGTACGTAATTGATTCCTCTGTTTCCAGGAAGCAGGTACATGTCATCTTCAGCAACAAATGAGTGATTATGCGACTCCTCGAAGTAATAAACCTCGTAAAGATTATCCGGGGTTAACTTAATCCAAATGCACGCTTCACAGCCGGTCCTTATAGAAGGAACCCTGCGAGTAATCTTAGTCTTCGAATTATCATTAGAACTACCGGCTTCCTGCGTCGAGTCAATCGCCTTAAAGGGTTTAGTACCCTCTTTTGAGCATAGGAAGTATTTATTATGTGTGACACCCTTTTGAGGCTCGTATTGAGTACCCTTCCTAGCTGTGAAACATCCCGCCTTAGCATATATTTGGTAAAAAAGAAAGGCATTTTCGAGCGAATCAAACGTCATATGCATCTGAGGTTTAATCGAATCGTCAACATCTGGTATAAATGTCCTCCTTCCCGAATTTGGGGACACATGAACATCACCAACGGGATGGTATGTAGGAATATCTACAACAAAAAATAGAAACATTAGTCATTTATAAAACAGTGATAAAATGTTTCTGTATTTGATAAAACACTATATGAACATATAACACTATCTGTTTACTGTAAGACACTATACAGTTTAATTAACAATAATCTGTTGATTTAAATCACTTAATAGTCATAAAACACTATGAAACATAAAATTAAGATGTCTGTACAGAATACAACACTATTGATGGGGGATAAAACACTATGAAAGGAAAATAAGATGTATGTACCTAATATAACATTATTGATTGGGGATAAAACACTATACATCTAAATATAAAAAAAATAACTCTGTTAATGATAAAACACTAAAACAAAAACTTACCCTAAACAATTCAATGTATAAAACACTATGAAAGGAAATTAAGATGTCTGTACAGAATATAACACTATTGATTATGCATATGACACTATAACAACAAATTACCCTAAACAATTGAATGTATAAAACACTACATACACACAAAATCAAGGCATACTAATATCCTGTAACACGGCATACTAAAAAAAACCCGTCTGTCAAACATATAACACTAATTATCGCAACATGATAACTCTTAACAGATTCAATTACTATGATACACATGTACCTGCATCGCCGGAATCCATTGAAATAGATATAAAACACCAGAATCGCAGAAGGGCGCAGGAGGTTAACAACTGTATTGTCTCTGCCGATTTCATAAGGCCTCATGTATTTATAATTGATGAAGAATGATGCGAACATGATAATCTTATTGGATCTTGCAAAAAATTACAAAATTCGAATCAATCCCTGAAATATCTCTTGCCAGTTTGTTTTGCAGTTATCTTGGAAACCAATTAATTGATAAGAATGAAAAATTACTAATACACCCTTTTGAATTAATTAAGATAAAGACACTTGTCATTCCTAAATTATTTCTCACACTTCTCGCAAAAGTTGATTATTATATAGGATCCTAAACCTATATATATATAGGGTAGGGATAGTGTACAAAGTGTTTAAAGTGTGAGAAGTGTAAAAAGTGTTTTAAACCATTAGATCGTTGTTCTAATGGTTGAGATCACTAGGGACCAAATTATAAATTGTCTTTTAATTATTTGGACTGATTTGAAAATTGTAGGGGTAATAGTGTCTTTGTATATGTTTCAAATTAGGTAACCTCTCCTAAATTCTAGCGATTCACTCCTAAATTCTAGCGATTCAATTTTAAATTTATTCTAAAATTCGGACATTCTAAAAAATCCAGAAATATGTAACTGCTACAAGAAATATATAACACTATACATCCATCATATAACACTATAGCACACTATATAACACCATATAAGACCATATAACACTATGTAACACCATATAACATCATGAAACACTATATAACAATATATAACACTATACATATATCATAGACATGCTATCAGAAAAATATAACACTATAACACTATATAACTCTAAATAACACTATATAACACCATATAACACCATATAACACTATGCATTCATCATATAACACTATATAACACCAAAAAACACTATATAACACTATATAAAAAATATATAACATTGTACAGTTCTGAACGAGATGACACAAATTCGTAGATTAGTTCTTAATTCATATTCCTATAGTTAAGGGTTGCGGTTATGGAAGGTTATCAATTAATTAAATCAATAAGGAAATTAATTGTTTACCCTTTTGAAATTATTTTAGACTGAGTACACATGTCATTTCCACAATATTTCTCACAATTCTCACACTTTTGAATTAATGTATAGGATCTTCAATCTATATATATATATATATATATATATATATATGTGTGTGTGTATGTATATGTATATAGGGGAGGGTTATCTTGAGAACGCTAAATATTGCGAGAACCGTGAGAACGAATGAAAAAATCAATCAAAACCAATTTTTTTAATACAAATCTCATTGTAATTAAGATACAACATTAAAAAAAGAATTTACAACATCAAATAATTCATTTCTCCTTTCAAAATCACTCTTTTTAGATTTTTTACACATGTGTAAATATAACAGATTTACACATGTGTAAATGGCAAATTTACACATGTGTAAATTTTCTTTATTTACGAATTCACGTAAATTTAAATGTGTAAATTAAATTTCTAACATTGTATTCGAATAATAATGATAAGTGTATAATTTTTTTTTGAATTTGAATTGTTTTTGACCAAGTTCTCGCGGTTTTTTCATTTATTCTCACGGTTCTCACAATATTTAGCGTTCTCATTTAAACCTTCCCCTATGTATACACACATATATATATATATATATATATATAGAAAAAGTATATCGTACATTACGGCTTAACGTACAACAACGTGCGTGATTTGTTATATAACATGTGTGATTAATGTTTTTAATATGCGTGATTATTGTGTTGCAACATGCGTGATTTTGGATTTTTGAGTTATAACGTACGTGATTTTAAAATGAACGTGCGTAATTACCTGTCGTACGTGATGTACGTTAAGCCGTAATGTACGTTAACCTTCCTCTCTCTCTCTCTCTCTCTATATATATATATATATATATAGGGTAGGGATAGTGTACATTAACTCAAAAGTATGAGAAGTTTATTATAACACTATATAACACCATATAAACACCGTATAACACTATGTAACACCATATAACACTATGTAACACTATATAACACTATATAACAATATATAACACTAATACATCTATCATAGGCATGCTATCAGACAAAATATAGTGTTATATGTCACACCCTGGCTTTGCGGAAGCGTGGTTAATTTTGGTGTGACTTCTTAATACCATAGCTTAATCATACCAAAGCTATATGAGTTAAAAACATGCAAGATCATCCATTAAGTTTTGAAAACCAAACACAATACCATTGTTTTAACATACCCTGACTACCATAATCTTGTTCAACAAACATTACAAACTGAAACATGACATAAACATGGTTTAAGGACTGTGTCTTGTCCAGGAAAGAGACACATCCCCTAAACCCCGGATGACCTCGGAAACTAGTGCAGCGGAAAACATGCCATACCGTGCCAGATCTTGTTAATTTCCTGAAATACATGTAAGTTGAAAAATCAACAATAATGTTGAGCGAGTTCATGTGCAAGTGAGTAAGTAAAACACTTGTAAGTATAAAAGTTTCCTGGTATGTAGCAGTGTAAGAGGACTTGTGATCACCAATGGTTTGCAAGGCCATTAGTATGTCGTGAAATGCAAGTAGGAAGACACAACCCTAGCCGATTTTTGCGTTGGGCAACCAAGTCACTCCAGGTCCGTTCTGTTGGTCCTCAGAGAGGTCCGTTCTGTTGGGCCTAGAGCTGGGCTCGCTACACCCAGATAGATCTACCGCTTAAGTCCCTCGGTGTTCTAACTACCCATTCACATGATCTAAACCTCCTTACGTTAATCATACCATGTATAAAGTACTTGTAAACAAAGTAACATGTATTTCACCCCCGCAGTTAAGAAAACTGAAAACAGTTAGAGAAAAGGGGGACATGAACTCACAGTCGGTGCGTCTCTACCAAGTGTCTCCAAATCTGAAAGCTGTGCGACGACCTACAAGTGCTAATTCTATTAGACGGACGGCCGTGCCTTAGCTTTATAGTTTAAGTCTTTGGGAAATAGTTAGGCAACTATTCCGTGTTTACATTTTGTATACACTTGGTAGTTAATTTCCTTCCCAAGGATGGGGGATATAATACATGTGCGTAAGTTACGTTTTAACAATCGTGTGGTAATGTAATTACCGGTGTAACTTATATAGTTATGGTGAAAGCGTTCGCAAAGTTTTGGGATCATTAACGCTCGTAAATATTATTTTTACTCTAAAATAATATTTATGTATTTTCACAAAATAATCATAAACAGTGTTGTGACAAAACATATTTATCACGTTAACTTAGTGAAAATCCCACCTCCGAATATTTAGTAAAATGTAGTCTTGGCGAAATTTATGTTTCGAAAATATACCAAAAATAGTTCTAACACTTGTTGTGTAAATAATTCTAAGTGTTAGGTTTTTAGAAAATTTCGCCAGAGTTTCCTCTGTAACTGGAGGTGGCCACGCTTTCAAGCGTATCATTTTCTTTTAACAAATCAATTCAACAACTTCTTTATTCAAACAAACAATTTCCGACACAACAAACTAGTCGATAAGTATGTAAATTGCATAATCGCATGAACTTGCAGTTTTTCCGAATCTATAGTGTAAATCCCCTTTATATTTTGTAGATCTTTACATAAAGTAACTTCAACCTTGTAAGAACCCCGCGTTTAGAGAAATCCGTTTTTACAACTTCTAGTAACAAGTGACAAATCTAGTTCTTTGTCGGATCTTTTCATTTCACAAGTGTTTACACACTTGTGGTTTATAAAATCATGTTTGTTAGTGTAAGATCCATCTTTAAAATACATGGTTTCTTAAATGTGTGGTTCTTTGAAAATACCACTTGCAGATACGTAGATCCGCTAGTTTTAAACACTATTGTACAAGCTAAATCACTTTTACACAAACAATATGCTTCTACACAAGTCCATGTCTCATGTGTGGTAGAGTTTCACCCTTTAACCCTTGTGTTAACCAAAAACGAGCTTATGTTAAGGTTCATGATCTTACAAAGTCGGGTTAACCGGTGATCCGAGCTACCACATCTTAGATCGGGTCTCAAAAATCACAAATTCCAAATACTACAACTTTTACACAAGTTGTAAGTTATTAACCACCATTTTTGTGTTTTTACTAGACTTTTATGCTTCAAAAAGTATGTTAACGATATTTAACCGACACGAACCCTTTTAACCACTTTAGATAAGTTCAAAATCAAGTTTTAAGTGTTATACCTCTAGCTCAAGGCTAGGGAAGATCTTTGGTGAAAAATGGGTGGATAAAAGCTAACGGAAGAGGTCCTTCGTGTTCCGAGTGCACCAAAGCTCCTAATACGCGACCCGTGAAGCTTGTATCTACTTGGAATGGAATGATCAAGGACCGAAAGTGGGTGTAAGGGGGCTGGGGTGTTCGGCCGAGAGTGGATATGGAGGGAGAGAGTATGTTGTGGTGAGTGGTGTTTAGTGAAAATGATCATGTGTCTAAGTGTTATTTTATAGACAATCAAAGGTGCTAATACCCAATGGGTCTTGTGTTCTCTAGATCTTAAACACCACTTAATAAAATAATCATCATTAGTACTTGCTTGTTCCCTTGGTTGGGGCCGATTGTAATGTGGGGGGGGGGGGGTTGGTTCGATTGTAACTAGGTTAGTTAGGGTAAAGTTTAAGTTAAGTAGGTTAACTAAGTGTTTAACTTAGTTAGTTAAGTATGGCGTGTTATGACGGGTGTTAGGGTAATCAGGGACCCTAACTGGCTCAGAAAAATATAATTAGTGAAAATAGTAATATTTTCATGTCCCGGGTAAAGTCCGGTTGTTCGGTTGGATAGTAATCCGTTAAAGCGTTACAAAAGCTTTAAAGTGTCGTTATTGTTACTTTTAGTGACACATCTTGTTTCCAACACTTTAGAAAGTGTCTAGTAGTATTTTCCCCATATTTTGGCACTTTACTAGTTAGCTAGAAGCTGGATTATTTATTAAAGTGTTGTGTTTTGTACTTAAAGTACGTTTTTAGGCACATCCAATCAGTGTATCTTATTCCTAGAGACGCAGCTCCACAACCCTTATAACCCTACACTCACTACCAGTGTAGTCAGATATTTGAGGCTCTTAACAGGCCTTAGAGGCAGTGTCTGCCTGATGCTGGTTATATCAGCATGTTCACTGTGTATCCGTTTAGTGTTACTGTGCTTTTTGTGCATCATGTTTGTCACCAAGGTTCAGCATGTAAATAATGTAGTGACAGCAAATAAAGTATGATGCAAGTAAGTGCATGTATCAGTATGCAGGTAGCAGTTTATCAGCAATTTCAGTTGAGCACAGTAATTTAGCAGTAATTAATCATTAATTAAGTCGTACGGATACCGGGTTTAGTGCGGGTTGTCACATTCTCCCCCCGTTAAATGAATTTCGTCCCGAAATTCAAGTTCTGCTTGTAGATGCAGAGTTCTTAGGAAATAAGTGGGGGTATTTCTCTTTCATCCGGTCCTCACGTTCCCAGGTGAATTCAGGACCATGTCTGGCATTCCAACGAACTTTGACGAGTTTGACACTGCTCCGGCGGGTCTTGTTAACTTTCCAATCCGTGACCTCAACAGGTTCTTCAACGAAGTGGAGCGTGTCGTCAATATGAATCTCGTCGGTGGGAATGGCAACGTCAATTTGAGTTGGACTTTTCTTTAGATTGGATACATGAAATGTATCGTGAACACCATTTAGTTCAGCGGGTAGGTCCAACTTGTATGCTACTGTCCCAATTCTTTCCAGAATTCTGAAGGGACCAATGTAGCGTGGATTTAACTTCCCACGCTTTCCAAAGCGTGCCACCCCCTTCCAAGGTGAAACTTTCAATAACACCATTTCTCCAACTTGGAAATCCACATGTTTCCGGTCTGGATCCGCGTAGGCCTTTTGTCTGTGGCGAGCTGCTTCGATGCGTTTAAGTATTTGCGCAATCTTGTATGTCGTCTCTTGGACGTTCTCGGGGCCAGCAAGCTGCCTATCACCTGCGTCAGACCAACATAGGGGTGATCGGCACTTGCGTCCGTATAGGGCTTCAAATGGCGCGACACCAATACTGGGGTGGTAGCTGTTGTTGTATGAGAATT
Source organism: Helianthus tuberosus (assembly GCA_030545235.1). Classification (NCBI taxonomy): domain Eukaryota; kingdom Viridiplantae; phylum Streptophyta; class Magnoliopsida; order Asterales; family Asteraceae; genus Helianthus; species Helianthus tuberosus. Next base: position 30,714 of record JARYGA010030008.1, on the reverse strand, counting down.
CAACCAAAGGTAAGTGTTTATCCCAGCTACCGCCCAAATCCATTACACATGCCCTCAGCATGTCTTCCAAAGTTTGTATCGTTCGCTCGCTCTGGCCGTCAGTTTACGGATGGAACGCAGTGCTCAGATTCAACTGTGAGCCAAAGGCTTCTTGGAAGGATTGCCATATCCTTGACACAAACCTTCCGTCTCTATCAGAGATGATTGAGAGAGGTACTCCATGGCGTGCAACAATCTCTCTCATGTATATTTCCGCAAGTTTACTAGTACTGTCTTTCTCTCTGATTGGCAGAAAGTGTGCGGACTTTGTTAGGCGGTCAACTATCACCCAAATCATGTCATGGCCTCTTGGCGTTCTTGGTAATTTCGTAATAAAATCCATGGAGATTTGTTCCCATTTCCACTTGGGAATCTCAGGTTGCTGCAGAAGTCCCGAAGGCTTCTGGTATTCGGCTTTAACCTTAGCGCACGTTAAACATTTGCTCACGTAAACAGCAACGTCGCCTTTCATCCTAGGCCACCAATAATAACTTTTGAGATCCTGGTACATCTTATCCGATCCAGGGTGGATAGAGTACCGTGACTTGTGCGCTTCGTCGAAAATAACTTCCCTTAATCCACCAAACAGAGGAACCCAAACCCTTTTCTCGAAACATAACGTTCCTTCCTCGTTTGGTACCAAAAGCTTCTCCATTCCACGGAGATATTCTTCCTCAAGGTTTCCCTCCTTGAGAGCTTCCTTTTGTGCAGCACGAATGCGCAAGGAAAGATCGGTTCGTATGATCATTTCTAGAGCCCTAACCCTTATGGGCTTGATTCTTTCTTTACGACTTAGGGCATCGGCGACTACATTCGCCTTCCCTGGGTGATACTTTATCTCGCAGTCGTAGTCGTTTAGCAACTCGACCCATCGTCTTTGTCTCATATTCAACTCCTTCTGGTTGAATATATGTTGTAGGCTCTTGTGATCTGTGAAGATTGTGCACTTCGTACCATACAGGTAGTGTCTCCAGATCTTTAGTGCAAAAACCACTGCGCCAAGCTCCAAATCGTGGGTGGTATAGTTCTTTTCGTGCACTTTCAGTTGGCGTGATGCGTAAGCAATGACCTTTTGGCGTTGCATCAACACACAACCCAATCCTTGACGCGATGCGTCGCAGTATACCACAAAATCGTCGGTACCTTCCGGTAGAGCTAAGATTGGCGCGTTACAAAGCTTATCCTTCAGTATCTGGAATGCTTCTTCCTGTTTGATTCCCCAATCAAACGTCCTTTCCTTCTGGGTGAGTAGCGTCAAAGGTTGAGCGATCTTTGAAAAGTCCTCAATGAACCTTCGATAGTAGCCAGCCAAACCCAAGAATTGCCGAATCTCGGTTGGCGTCTTTGGCGTTTCCCAATCCTTGATCGCCTCGATCTTTGTTGGGTCTACGTGGATTCCATCTCCATTCACCACATGCCCAAGGAATTGGACTTCGCGTAGCCAAAACTCGCACTTGGAGAATTTGGCGTACAGTTGTTCCTTCTTTAACAACTCCAAAATGGCTCTAAGATGTTGTTCGTGTTCAGCCTTCGTCTTTGAGTAAATCAAAATGTCATCGATGAATACAATCACGAACTTGTCCAAGTATGGCTTGCAAACTCTATTCATTAGATCCATGAAGACTGCAGGTGCGTTTGTCAGACCAAACGGCATAACAAGGAACTCGTAGTGTCCATAACGAGTTCGGAAGGCTGTTTTCGGGATACTTTCCTCCTGTATCCTTAGTTGATGGTATCGAGATCGAAGATCGATCTTAGAGTAAAAGCTAGAGCCTTGCAGTTGGTCAAATAGATCGTCGATTCTTGGCAGAGGGTACCTATTCTTGATCGTTAGCTTGTTCAATTCTCGGTAGTCGATACACATGCGGAAGCTACCGTCCTTTTTCTTGACAAACAGGACCGGAGCTCCCCAAGGCGAGAAGCTTGGTCGGATAAAACCCTTATCTAACAACTCTTGAAGTTGTGTCGACAATTCCTGCATCTCAGACGGAGCAAGTCTATACGGTTCCTTAGCCACAGGCGCGGCGCCCGTAACTAAGTCGATGTGAAACTCCACTTGCCTCTGAGGTGGCAGTCCGGGTAAGTCTTCCGGGAAGACTTCTGGATACTCCCTTACGACAGGGATGTCTTCGATTCTTGGCTCAGCAGCCTTTTTATCCACAATGTGTGCCAGGAAGGCAACACATCCTTTCTGTAAACACTTCCTTGCTTTCAAGCAGCTGATAATCCTTAGTGGTGTGTCACGCTTCTCTCCGTGAACCACAATTGTCTCACCATCATCGGTTGGGATACGAACAACTTTCTCGTGGCATACTATCTCTGCCTTGTTGCCAGACAACCAATCCATTCCTACCACCACGTCGAAGCTTCCCAATTGGACTGGTAGTAGATCCAAAGTAAACTCACGTTCTCCCAATTCTATCACACAGCCTCTGATTACCTCGTTGGCTTCAACTAACTTTCCATTAGCTAATTCGATCGCATATGGAACATCTAACTTATTAGCGGCTAACCCAAGCATATTCTTAAATTCTAACGATACGAAGCTATAATCGGCACCAGTATCAAATAAAACGGATGCATAGCGTTGATTGATAGGGAACGTACCGGTAACAACATTGGGATCCTGGCGTGCTTCCCTAGCTTCGAGTTGGAACACTCTACCACGGGCTTGGTTCAACGTTGGGCAGTTCTTCTTAAAATGCCCGATTTCCCCGCAGTTATAGCATCCGAGTCTCTGCCCGTTTCCACCTCCATTTCCAGCTGGGTTGTTGATCTGGTTTGCATTGCCAGCCTGATTCACATTGTTGCCTCGATTCCCGTTTCCTCCGTAGTTTCCTTGTGGGCGGTTTCCATTTCCACCACGGTTATCATTCCTATTTCCAAATCCTCCCTGGCCTCCACGGCCAGCACCAACCCAACAAGAATCCTTCAGGTGACCACGTTTCCCACATACCTCACATGCTTTTAGCCCGCATTGACCAGAATGGTGACGCTGGCAGGCATTACACTTGGGCTGGGTGCCCATGTATCCTCTTCCTTTCCTTCCACTACCAGCTGTAACCTGAGCTGGTGCATTTGGTTCCCCTTTCTTACCAACACTGCCAATACCCTGTTTAAAGTTCGAGAACTTTCTTTTATTGCCTCCTGATGACTCCACGTGAGTCTCTGCCTTCTTCGTCTTGATCTCATCAAACTTGTTCAAACGAATCGCCTCCTCGGTGAGAGCCACGCTCAAGTCGATGGCTTCAGTGATAGTCGCTGGTTTGGAGGAGGTTACCATGCTTATGATTTGGGGAGCCAAACCCCAAATGAAGCGCTCGATTCGCTTGTATTCTGGCGTAACCATGTAAGGAACCACTTGAGATAAATCGTGAAACCTTTGGACGTATTCTGCAACCTTTGGTCCATCCATCTTTAAATGCAAAAATTCAGTCTCCAACTTCTGAATTTCCGCGCGAGAACAGTACTTTCTGCGCATAAGTTCTTTCAATTCGGTCCAAGTCAGCGCGTAGGCGGCAGCCTCGCCTAGGGTTTGTACTTGTAGGTTCCACCAGGATAGGGCTCCATCTAGAAACAGCCCTGAAATGTATGTGACTTGCTGATCCTCTGCGCATTTGCTCATGCGTAAAACAGAATCGGTTTTCTCAGCCCAGCGGGTGAAGGCAACTGCACCTCCTGTGCCATCGAAGTTGACCGGTTTGCAGTCTAGAAACTGCTTGTATGTGCATCCTGCACGTATGTTAAAACATGTGTTTGGCATTAGCATCATTGCTAAAGATATCCAGCTAGGTCATGGTAGGTCCAAATGGCTTGGTATTACCGTGAGGTGGATTGTTGTTGCCCTGGTTAACACTTCCGCTCGCTCCTGGCTGAGATGCTGCGTACTGTGCTATGGCAGCTGCCATGACTTGCTGTAGCTCTGCCTCATTAGTAGGCATTGGCGTTGGGCGTTTCGGCGGCATCTTCTAAAAGATGGTTTACGTTGGTCAGGCCATAGCGAAATGTACGTATATAGTAATAGTAATAGCACGTAATATCTCATGTCATAAATACATCACAAATATCAATCACCCATGTCTCATGTCATAAAAGTGCAAATAAGTAATCAAGCAAAACAGTTGTGATGAGAATACTGCGATTGTCATACATCAAGACCACAGAGTAAGTGTATCAGTACATCATAGTGTCATATAATCATCCATCAACTAGGGGCTACATCACCCCTGTCCAAAAATCATAACAAATCAGTGTCAAATACAACATCAAGTACATGTCAACAAAAGTCAAAGTCATAAAGTGGTCTCCAAAATGCTGTGCAATCCAACAATCGCCGTCTTCTCATCCTCGTCTACCAAATCAGTAACTGGTGAGCTCTATGCAGATGGTGGTGGAGGAGGGGGAAAGTGGGTGTAAAACAAGCGGCGCAACTGGAGCCAGTCCTCCTCCTGGGCTCGCTGAGTACGAATAATAGAGGCAACCTGCTGCTCTAATGTAAAGAGGCGAGCAGCAATATCTGGAGGTAATGGCCGAAACGGCTGTAGAGGGGAGGGTGCCTGACCATGGCACTGACATGGTAACAACCGAGCTCTCTCGAGCTCCTGGATACGCTGTGTGTGGGACTCGTGCTGTGCGACGAAGGACATCAAGACGTCCTCGATAGTGTATCCCCTGTGAAAAGCATGATAGGGGTCAGTAGGTGGCACACCGGAGCCAGGTGCCCAAAGAAATGGCTCGCTAGTGGGGTCGAAAGGTGCCACGCGAAATGGAGCAACAACGGGTGGAACGGATGACGTCTGAGGCATGAAAGGGATAGGCATCGGTACATGCCCATTAGGGTGAGCTGAAGAACCCTCTCCAGGCCCTGCTGGAGGTACAATCATAGGAACCTGAAATGAAAAGTCAATATGTGGTGCAACAGGAATCTGTGGAGGAAAAAGTGGAACGTCCTCGTTAGCCGGTATCCATCCGTGCTGTGCAGACTCATCCGGCGGATCCATATGTGCCGCGAACAGTGCATGTCCGGGCTCTAGTGGGACGGGATCAAGTAAGGGAGCAACAACAGGGTGAACGGGTGCAAGGTGCTCTATAGGATGGTCAGCAGGTATATCACCAACGGGTAAAGGAACAACAGGATCAACAGCAACATGATCGCCCTCAATCAAGGGAACATCTACAGGGAGATCAGCAACAACAGGCTCAAAAGGGATATCAGCATGTACTGGGTCATGCTCGGGTACAGGGTCTAGAGCGGCTGCCTGCTCAGGAGCAACGGCAGGCTCGAAGTCATCAAAAGCCATCTCAAACTCAAAATCTGGGTCAATAGGATCAAATAGGTCAACAGGGTCTACTGGATCCTCCATAAACTGATCCATCGGAACAAACTCTAGGTCACGATCAGGGTCGAATCCCGGGGGAAACATAGGATCGGAATCCTCCACGTCCTCGTGGTCGAAAGTGAAACTGGGGATAGGGGCAACAGAAGATGCCTGATCAGAATCTGACTCATGAGAGAAGTGCTGCGCACTCTGGGTGTGTGAGGGTACAGAGGCCACAGACTCAAAGGAGTCCGCGACTGGGGAGTGAGCAGGTGACTCCGCGACAGGAGCATCTGCGATCAACAAGGGATCGACAGCAGGAAGGGCCTCGCCCTGAGCATCCTCCTCGAAAGGCTCCTCGTCAAACATATCGACATCATCCTCCTCATCGTCGATGGGTAAATCGTACGCTGGGTACGCAGCCAGCGGTATAGGGGCAGGGATCAATGCGAGTGGTAGATCCCCGGCGATAGGGCCATCTGCGAGCTCGCCAGCACCGTCAGGTAGTGCAAAGGGCTGGAAATCGTCCTCATCTGTACTGGTGAAGTCGGACGTGTAAACCTCGTGCTCCGATGACTCAATGTCGTCTGAAACGATAGGCCTCGGGCCTGTGGTGCCTGAACCACCAGTGTCTGCAGAATCCATGTGTCTGTAACATATACACAAACATGCACAAGTAGTCAATCATAAATCAAGTAATCACATAAGTCACCAAGTAAGGTATCACGTAATTTTCCTAGTCGTACTAGTCAATTTCATCCAGTCTATAAGACTGCTCTATCCTCCACCTTGATCACTTAGATCGATCCTCGGTCTCCTTGACCGAGCATTCAGTCGTCATGACTGAACCTATTCTTCCTAGCCTTGCTAGACCACTACCTTGGTCACCTAGACCAAACCTCGATCCTCCAGACCGAGCCTTATAACAAACCAACGTGCTTAACTACTTCAATCACCTCGATCCTCCAGACCGATCCTCAGCCCTCCAAGCTGAGCCTATAAATAATAAAATGTGCTCAACTACTTCGATCACCTCGATCCTCCAGACCGATCCTCAGCCCTCCAAGCTGAGCCTATAAATAATAAAATGTGCTCAACTACTTCGATCACCTCGATCCTCCAGACCGATCCTCAGCCCTCCAAGCTGAGCCTATAAATAATAAAATGTGCTCAACATTTGTTTGTAAAAAGTTTTGGATCTGGACTTAAGTGGTATGCAGAAAAATGTTTTCGTGAGAGCCCTAGTGATCATAGTCTAGACTCGAGAAAGAATCCTAGTTCGCTATGATCAGAGCTCTGATACCAAGCTGTCACACCCTGGCTTTGCGGAAGCGTGGTTAATTTTGGTGTGACTTCTTAATACCATAGCTTAATCATACCAAAGCTATATGAGTTAAAAACATGCAAGATCATCCATTAAGTTTTGAAAACCAAACACAATACCATTGTTTTAACATACCCTGACTACCATAATCTTGTTCAACAAACATTACAAACTGAAACATGACATAAACATGGTTTAAGGACTGTGTCTTGTCCAGGAAAGAGACACATCCCCTAAACCCCGGATGACCTCGGAAACTAGTGCAGCGGAAAACATGCCATACCGTGCCAGATCTTGTTAATTTCCTGAAATACATGTAAGTTGAAAAATCAACAATAATGTTGAGCGAGTTCATGTGCAAGCGAGTAAGTAAAACACTTGTAAGTATAAAAGTTTCCTGGTATGTAGCAGTGTAAGAGGACTTGTGATCACCAATGGTTTGCAAGGCCATTAGTATGTCGTGAAATGCAAGTAGGAAGACACAACCCTAGCCGATTTTTGCGTTGGGCAACCAAGTCACTCCAGGTCCGTTCTGTTGGTCCTCAGAGAGGTCCGTTCTGTTGGGCCTAGAGCTGGGCTCGCTACACCCAGATAGATCTACCGCTTAAGTCCCTCGGTGTTCTAACTACCCATTCATATGATCTAAACCTCCTTACGTTAATCATACCATGTATAAAGTACTTGTAAACAAAGTAACATGTATTTCACCCCCGCAGTTAAGAAAACTGAAAACAGTTAGAGAAAAGGGGGACATGAACTCACAGTCGGTGCGTCTCTACCAAGTGTCTCCAAATCTGAAAGCTGTGCGACGACCTACAAGTGCTAATTCTATTAGACGGACGGCCGTGCCTTAGCTTTATAGTTTAAGTCTTTGGGAAATAGTTAGGCAACTATTCCGTGTTTACATTTTGTATACACTTGGTAGTTAATTTCCTTCCCAAGGATGGGGGATATAATACATGTGCGTAAGTTACGTTTTAACAATCGTGTGGTAATGTAATTACCGGTGTAACTTATATAGTTATGGTGAAAGCGTTCGCAAAGTTTTGGGATCATTAACGCTCGTAAATATTATTTTTACTCTAAAATAATATTTATGTATTTTCACAAAATAATCATAAACAGTGTTGTGACAAAACATATTTATCACGTTAACTTAGTGAAAATCCCACCTCCGAATATTTAGTAAAATGTAGTCTTGGCGAAATTTATGTTTCGAAAATATACCAAAAATAGTTCTAACACTTGTTGTGTAAATAATTCTAAGTGTTAGGTTTTTAGAAAATTTCGCCAGAGTTTCCTCTGTAACTGGAGGTGGCCACGCTTTCAAGCGTATCATTTTCTTTTAACAAATCAATTCAACAACTTCTTTATTCAAACAAACAATTTCCGACACAACAAACTAGTCGATAAGTATGTAAATTGCATAATCGCATGAACTTGCAGTTTTTCCGAATCTATAGTGTAAATCCCCTTTATATTTTGTAGATCTTTACATAAAGTAACTTCAACCTTGTAAGAACCCCGCGTTTAGAGAAATCCGTTTTTACAACTTCTAGTAACAAGTGACAAATCTAGTTCTTTGTCGGATCTTTTCATTTCACAAGTGTTTACACACTTGTGGTTTATAAAATCATGTTTGTTAGTGTAAGATCCATCTTTAAAATACATGGTTTCTTAAATGTGTGGTTCTTTGAAAATACCACTTGCAGATACGTAGATCCGCTAGTTTTAAACACTATTGTACAAGCTAAATCACTTTTACACAAACAATATGCTTCTACACAAGTCCATGTCTCATGTGTGGTAGAGTTTCACCCTTTAACCCTTGTGTTAACCAAAAACGAGCTTATGTTAAGGTTCATGATCTTACAAAGTCGGGTTAACCGGTGATCCGAGCTACCACATCTTAGATCGGGTCTCAAAAATCACAAATTCCAAATACTACAACTTTTACACAAGTTGTAAGTTATTAACCACCATTTTTGTGTTTTTACTAGACTTTTATGCTTCAAAAAGTATGTTAACGATATTTAACCGACACGAACCCTTTTAACCACTTTAGATAAGTTCAAAATCAAGTTTTAAGTGTTATACCTCTAGCTCAAGGCTAGGGAAGATCTTTGGTGAAAAATGGGTGGATAAAAGCTAACGGAAGAGGTCCTTCGTGTTCCGAGTGCACCAAAGCTCCTAATACGCGACCCGTGAAGCTTGTATCTACTTGGAATGGAATGATCAAGGACCGAAAGTGGGTGTAAGGGGGCTGGGGTGTTCGGCCGAGAGTGGATAGGGAGGGAGAGAGTATGTTGTGGTGAGTGGTGTTTAGTGAAAATGATCATGTGTCTAAGTGTTATTTTATAGACAATCAAAGGTGCTAATACCCAATGGGTCTTGTGTTCTCTAGATCTTAAACACCACTTAATAAAATAATCATCATTAGTACTTGCTTGTTCCCTTGGTTGGGGCCGATTGTAATGTGGGGGGGGGGGGGGTTGGTTCGATTGTAACTAGGTTAGTTAGGGTAAAGTTTAAGTTAAGTAGGTTAACTAAGTGTTTAACTTAGTTAGTTAAGTATGGCGTGTTATGACGGGTGTTAGGGTAATCAGGGACCCTAACTGGCTCAGAAAAATATAATTAGTGAAAATAGTAATATTTTCATGTCCCGGGTAAAGTCCGGTTGTTCGGTTGGATAGTAATCCGTTAAAGCGTTACAAAAGCTTTAAAGTGTCGTTATTGTTACTTTTAGTGACACATCTTGTTTCCAACACTTTAGAAAGTGTCTAGTAGTATTTTCCCTATATTTTGGCACTTTACTAGTTAGCTAGAAGCTGGATTATTTATTAAAGTGCTGTGTTTTGTACTTAAAGTACGTTTTTAGGCACATCCAATCAGTGTATCTTATTCCTAGAGACGCAGTTCCACAACCCTTATAACCCTACACTCACTACCAGTGTAGTCAGATATTTGAGGCTCTTAACAGGCCTTAGAGGCAGTGTCTGCCTGATGCTGGTTATATCAGCATGTTCACTGTGTATCCGTTTAGTGTTACTGTGCTTTTTGTGCATCATGTTTGTCACCAAGGTTCAGCATGTAAATAATGTAGTGACAGCAAATAAAGTATGATGCAAGTAAGTGCATGTATCAGTATGCAGGTAGCAGTTTATCAGCAATTTCAGTTGAGCACAGTAATTTAGCAGTAATTAATCATTAATTAAGTCGTACGGATACCGGGTTTAGTGCGGGTTGTCACATTCTCCCCCCGTTAAATGAATTTCGTCCCGAAATTCAAGTTCTGCTTGTAGATGCAGAGTTCTTAGGAAATAAGTGGGGGTATTTCTCTTTCATCCGGTCCTCACGTTCCCAGGTGAATTCAGGACCATGTCTGGCATTCCAACGAACTTTGACGAGTTTGACACTGCTCCGGCGGGTCTTGTTAACTTTCCAATCCGTGACCTCAACAGGTTCTTCAACGAAGTGGAGCGTGTCGTCAATATGAATCTCGTCGGTGGGAATGGCAACGTCAATTTGAGTTGGACTTTTCTTTAGATTGGATACATGAAATGTATCGTGAACACCATTTAGTTCAGCGGGTAGGTCCAACTTGTATGCTACTGTCCCAATTCTTTCCAGAATTCTGAAGGGACCAATGTAGCGTGGATTTAACTTCCCACGCTTTCCAAAGCGTGCCACCCCCTTCCAGGGTGAAACTTTCAATAACACCATTTCTCCAACTTGGAAATCCACATGTTTCCGGTCTGGATCCGCGTAGGCCTTTTGTCTGTGGCGAGCTGCTTCGATGCATTTAAGTATTTGCGCAATCTTGTCTGTCGTCTCTTGGACGTTCTCGGGGCCAGCAAGCTGCCTATCACCTGCGTCAGACCAACATAGGGGTGATCGGCACTTGCGTCCGTATAGGGCTTCAAATGGCGCGACACCAATACTGGTGTGGTAGCTGTTGTTGTATGAGAATTCAACCAAAGGTAAGTGTTTATCCCAGCTACCGCCCAAATCCATTACACATGCCCTCAGCATGTCTTCCAAAGTTTGTATCGTTCGCTCGCTCTGGCCGTCAGTTTGCGGATGGAACGCAGTGCTCAGATTCAACTGTGAGCCAAAGGCTTCTTGGAAGGATTGCCATATCCTTGACACAAACCTTCCGTCTCTATCAGAGATGATTGAGAGAGGTACTCCATGGCGTGCGACAATCTCTCTCATGTATATTTCCGCAAGTTTACTAGTACTGTCTTTCTCTCTGATTGGCAGAAAGTGTGCGGACTTTGTTAGGCGGTCAACTATCACCCAAATCATGTCATGGCCTCTTGGCGTTCTTGGTAATTTCGTAATAAAATCCATGGAGATTTGTTCCCATTTCCACTTGGGAATCTCAGGTTGCTGCAGAAGTCCCGAAGGCTTCTGGTATTCGGCTTTAACCTTAGCGCACGTTAAACATTTGCTCACGTAAACAGCAACGTCGCCTTTCATCCTAGGCCACCAATAATAACTTTTGAGATCCTGGTACATCTTATCCGATCCAGGGTGGATAGAGTACCGTGACTTGTGCGCTTCGTCGAAAATAACTTCCCTTAATCCACCAAACAGAGGAACCCAAACCCTTTTCTCGAAACATAACGTTCCTTCCTCGTTTGGTACCAAAAGCTTCTCCATTCCATGGAGATATTCTTCCTCAAGGTTTCCCTCCTTGAGAGCTTCCTTTTGTGCAGCACGAATGCGCAAGGAAAGATCGGTTCGTATGATCATTTCTAGAGCCCTAACCCTTATGGGCTTGATTCTTTCTTTACGACTTAGGGCATCGGCGACTACATTCGCCTTCCCTGGGTGATACTTTATCTCGCAGTCGTAGTCGTTTAGCAACTCGACCCATCGTCTTTGTCTCATATTCAACTCCTTCTGGTTGAATATATGTTGTAGGCTCTTGTGATCTGTGAAGATTGTGCACTTCGTACCATACAGGTAGTGTCTCCAGATCTTTAGTGCAAAAACCACTGCGCCAAGCTCCAAATCGTGGGTGGTATAGTTCTTTTCGTGCACTTTCAGTTGGCGTGATGCGTAAGCAATGACCTTTTGGCGTTGCATCAACACACAACCCAATCCTTGACGCGATGCGTCGCAGTATACCACAAAATCGTCGGTACCTTCCGGTAGAGCTAAGATTGGTGCGTTACAAAGCTTATCCTTCAGTATCTGGAATGCTTCTTCCTGTTTGATTCCCCAATCAAACGTCCTTTCCTTCTGGGTGAGTAGCGTCAAAGGTTGAGCGATCTTTGAAAAGTCCTCAATGAACCTTCGATAGTAGCCAGCCAAACCCAAGAATTGCCGAATCTCGGTTGGCGTCTTTGGCGTTTCCCAATCCTTGATCGCCTCGATCTTTGTTGGGTCTACGTGGATTCCATCTCCATTCACCACGTGCCCAAGGAATTGGACTTCGCGTAGCCAAAACTCGCACTTGGAGAATTTGGCGTACAGTTGTTCCTTCTTTAACAACTCCAAAATGGCTCTAAGATGTTGTTCGTGTTCAGCCTTCGTCTTTGAGTAAATCAAAATGTCATCGATGAATACAATCACGAACTTGTCCAAGTATGGCTTGCAAACTCTATTCATTAGATCCATGAAGACTGCAGGTGCGTTTGTCAGACCAAACGGCATAACAAGGAACTCGTAGTGTCCATAACGAGTTCGGAAGGCTGTTTTCGGGATACTTTCCTCCTGTATCCTTAGTTGATGGTATCGAGATCGAAGATCGATCTTAGAGTTAAAGCTAGAGCCTTGCAGTTGGTCAAATAGATCGTCGATTCTTGGCAGAGGGTACCTATTCTTGATCGTTAGCTTGTTCAATTCTCGGTAGTCGATACACATGCGGAAGCTACCGTCCTTTTTCTTGACAAACAGGACCGGAGCTCCCCAAGGCGAGAAGCTTGGTCGGATAAAACCCTTATCTAACAACTCTTGAAGTTGTGTCGACAATTCCTGCATCTCAGACGGAGCAAGTCTATACGGTGCCTTAGCCACAGGCGCGGCGCCCGAAACTAAGTCGATGTGAAACTCCACTTGCCTCTTAGGTGGCAGTCCGGGTAAGTCTTCCGGGAAGACTTCTGGATACTCCCTTACGACAGGGATGTCTTCGATTCTTGGCTCAGCAGCCTTTTTATCCACAATGTGTGCCAGGAAGGCAACACATCCTTTCTGTAAACACTTCCTTGCTTTCAAGCAGCTGATAATCCTTAGTGGTGTGTCACGCTTCTCTCCGTGAACCACAATTGTCTCACCATCATCGGTTGGGATACGAACAACTTTCTCGTGGCATACTATCTCTGCCTTGTTGCCAGACAACCAATCCATTCCTACCACCACGTCGAAGCTTCCCAATTGGACTGGTAGTAGATCCAAAGTAAACTCACGTTCTCCCAATTCTATCACACAGCCTCTGATTACCTCGTTGGCTTCAACTAACTTTCCATTAGCTAATTCGATCGCATATGGAACATCTAACTTATTAGCGGCTAACCCAAGCATATTCTTAAATTCTAACGATACGAAGCTATAATCGGCACCAGTATCAAATAAAACGGATGCATAGCGTTGATTGATAGGGAACGTACCGGTAACAACATTGGGATCCTGGCGTGCTTCCCTAGCTTCGAGTTGGAACACTCTACCACGGGCTTGGTTCAACGTTGGGCAGTTCTTCTTAAAATGCCCGATTTCCCCGCAGTTATAGCATCCGAGTCTCTGCCCGTTTCCACCTCCATTTCCAGCTGGGTTGTTGATCTGGTTTGCATTGCCAGCCTGATTCACATTGTTGCCTCGATTCCCGTTTCCTCCGTAGTTTCCTTGTGGGCGGTTTCCATTTCCACCACGGTTATCATTCCTATTTCCAAATCCTCCCTGGCCTCCACGGCCAGCACCAACCCAACAAGAATCCTTCAGGTGACCACGTTTCCCACATACCTCACATGCTTTTAGCCCGCATTGACCAGAATGGTGACGCTGGCAGGCATTACACTTGGGCTGGGTGCCCATGTATCCTCTTCCTTTCCTTCCACTACCAGCTGTAACCTGAGCTGGTGCATTTGGTTCCCCTTTCTTACCAACACTGCCAATACCCTGTTTAAAGTTCGAGAACTTTCTTTTATTGCCTCCTGATGACTCCACGTGAGTCTCTGCCTTCTTCGTCTTGATCTCATCAAACTTGTTCAAACGAATCGCCTCCTCGGTGAGAGCCACGCTCAAGTCGATGGCTTCAGTGATAGTCGCTGGTTTGGAGGAGGTTACCATGCTTATGATTTGGGGAGCCAAACCCCAAATGAAGCGCTCGATTCGCTTGTATTCTGGCGTAACCATGTAAGGAACCACTTGAGATAAATCGTGAAACCTTTGGACGTATTCTGCAACCTTTGGTCCATCCATCTTTAAATGCAAAAATTCAGTCTCCAACTTCTGAATTTCCGCGCGAGAACAGTACTTTCTGCGCATAAGTTCTTTCAATTCGGTCCAAGTCAGCGCGTAGGCGGCAGCCTCGCCTAGGGTTTGTACTTGCAGGTTCCACCAGGATAGGGCTCCATCTAGAAACAGCCCTGAAATGTATGTGACTTGCTGATCCTCTGCGCATTTGCTCATGCGTAAAACAGAATCGGTTTTCTCAGCCCAGCGGGTGAAGGCAACTGCACCTTCTGTGCCATCCGGAACTGGGTTCGAGTATGACCAGGTATTGAAAAATTGGGTAATGAGAGGATCCAGGTAGGGTGGATACGAATATGGGTACGGGTACTGAGATGAAAAACCCTATCGTATGTACCTAGGTAGGGTATGAGCGGGTTTAGGTATAACCGGTAATCAAAACTGGGTATTAATTCCCTTTTAAAAAATATCATTTTACACCAAAGTAAATTCCTTCAAATTTTAAATTTCGTTGGTATTTTATAAAATTAATTAAAATATATTAGAGTAACATAAATTAAATTGACAACTGAAGAAACACTGACCTGAACGGTAAGGCTCCAACTAGAACTTCAACTCTTGGCGATCCGAACAGCTGACTGCAAAACAGAATACCGTTAGGACTCGTTACAGGAATGGGGTTATTCCTGTAACCACCCTCCAACATGAGAATAAGTCTCGGTATTTCGGAGTAAGAAAGTATGTAGAGAGAGAGAGAGAGAGAGTAGGTAAGAGTAGAATGAATCGTACCTTTGATGTTTACCTCTATTTATAGTTTACCATTAGGGTTTCCTCTAACTAGGATGTACTCCGATAAGTTAGGGATTTGCATGATCTTCCCAAAATATTGGGGATTCGGTTACGTGGTTTATCCATGTAGAATGGAACATTCTAGAATAAACGTGTGTAATGGATTGTTTATAGTAAAATAATAGGTATGACCGGGTCGGGTTAGCCGGTCCGGGTCATACCTCGTCATGTCTCCCCAGTCCGAAGTTATGAGATGAAATTCATGAGATCGGACTTAGAAAGAGAAAAAGTCAAAATACCCCCTGGGCACATAATTCCCAAATGGAAGTACAATGCTTTTTGAATTATGGCAGTGATGTGAAAGGGTGCGACAGTTAGGCCATCATTAGGATGACAGTTGTACATGCCCCAGATTGCCACGTGTCGCCATCTCGTTTGCATTTCCTTTTGAATTTGAAAGATTGTTTACATTTTCCACAAATAGTCGTCCCATTAAGGGTTTTGCACCATTTCATTCTTTCCTTTCATCGCCTACGAGTTCTTGATTGTACACAATGGCTTCAAAGACCGGTGAATCTTCCTCAGCCCAGACGAGTTCCGATGTTCTTTATTGCAAGTGGGGAACAATATCATTCAACAATCTCCTTCAAGAGTATGATATTAAGCCGGAATGAAATCCGGTGTTGCCGTCAAACAAAGATACGACGTTTCCCTTGAAACAGGGGAAGATCACCCTGTTCAGTTATTTTTTCAAATTCTGCAACTTCCGGTTGCCGATTACCAAATTCTGTAAGTCTGTTCTTGACGAGTATCAGATTCACATATCCCAAGTGCATCCTCTTGGATTGGTAAAACTCTGTCACTTTGAGTTTGCCTGTTTAGCATTGGGTCATATCCCCGAGATCTTAGTTTTTAGGGCTTTTTTCATTCTTGTTTGGAAATCCCCCTTTTTCACCTTCGATCGATGAGACATCGGTGTGTCTTTCCCGAGAAGTGTCCCTACAAGCTCCAGGGATAAGGATTGGAAGAAGAAATGCTTCTACATAGACGTTGGTGTCATCCCCGGGGAGATGCACTGGAGGGAGAGGGGAGCCAAAGAGAAGTTTAAAGATGAGGGTCCACCTGCGGATGCATACATTAAGAATGCTTTATTCAAGGTGCTGGATGGGATGAGTTTGTTGTGGCGTGATAGCCGGTTGTATCCTGCCTTTCAAAGGTTTGACAATGGTATGTATCAACGGCTAATCTAATCTGCATGTTGTTTTTGTTCTAATATGTTGATTGTGTGGGTATCAACAGGTGAATGGTCTTTGTTTGACTTTATTGATCCTCCCCGTCATGCTGCTCTGAGGTCCGCGAACCGCGTGGTTGGGGAGCAGGAAGCGGAGTGCTGAAGATTCACATTGAATATTTTCTCCTTCCCGCCATCCTGGCAGGCTCATCAGCTCAAGTTGCTAATCTTCCCCCCAGCGTTGGGAGTGGAATGTCCCTTGAAAGGACAAAGAAAACGTCTCGTATAAGAATAACCAGGGAAAAGATTGCCACCATAGAGGCGACTGCCTCGCCTGTGGCAGCTAGTGTGCCCGCGGCCCCGGAGGGTGTAGTTGTTACTTTTGCTTCTGTCGTTGTTAGTCCCCGCCCTGCCCCTAAGAGGCGTAGGGTGGTACCGTCTTTGTCAACATTCCAAGCAACCAAGACTGCCCAGTTATTACATGCTGGTACGTGGTTGTGTTTGCCTATGTATGACCGTTTATTATTTTGTTTTTTAAATGTTTGCTCTATTGCAGGTACTCTTGCTGGGGTCCAGATTGAAAGTGGATCCTCAATGCCCTTGACTTCTGGGGAAACTGGTACCCTGGCGGTCAGAGTGTTTCCCTTGCTGATCTTATATCCCAGGCAAGTGTGCTCCCTGTCAGCTCTTCTATGCCGCCTCCTCTATTCACTGCATCCGTGGTGATGATGCCCAGTCCTGTCTCAATGTCGTTGTTTTCAAGTTCCACCCCTGTATCGATATTTGATTCTCCAATTGGCGATTTCCCTGTGTCCGGAAAAGAAATGCCTACTACTTCCACCGAGGGTGAGTCGACAAGTGAAAAGGAAATGATTGTTAGTGACACTAGGGGATCCAGTGGTAACTTGGCTGAAAATGGAACTTGTTTATTCAATGATCTTTCTCTGCCCACTGTGTGCTAGGATCCGCATACCCAGGATAAACGCTATCAGCCTAAGTGGAAGATAGCAGAATCGTCTAGGCTAGTCTTCCCCCCAGTGGTGCATCACTGGGTTGAGCGGGCATACCCCCTGCTGAATCTGCCTATGTTGAGGGGCTGGACAACGAGCATCTAATGAATACAACCATGGTGGATGTTGTTAGTGGGCCCAGGAGACTAGCTGAGATCCTGCGTCGGTGGATGCATGACAACAGTGAACTACGCTAGGCGCGAATGACCATTCAAGAGCTGGTGGATGAAAAGGGGCTCTTGGAAAGTGAGCTCCAAGCTGCCGGTGTCAAGGAGAGCCGGTTTGTGATAGAGAAAAATATGGCTGAGGAGGATCTGAAATGGGTAACTGCCAATCTTGCTGAAGAGAAGGTAGTTTGGGCCCGCGATATAGCAGAAAAAAAGCGTATCCTTTCTCGTGCTAAAGCTATTCTGGAGGAGTTAGAACGTAAAGCCGTTAATGAAGCCCGAAAGGTTAGATCTGAGTTATCTGCTGAGGTGGAAAGATTCCATATTGACATCGATTTTTTTTATCAGGTGTAGGAGAGGTATCAAGATTTGACCCTCGAGCTGGAGGCGTCTGAGGCCAAGGCCCGGGCCAAACAAGTTGAACTTGAGGAGCGTGAGGAGAAGCTTAGAGAGCTCCAACAAATCTGTGACACCCTTGTCTCTGAAAAGAATCAACTTCTTCATTCGTCAACCACCCAGCAGGCGCGTCTCAAGAAAGCGGAAAGTGCTTTGGACCAATCCAACGCTGAGGTGGATAGCTTGACCAGCTGCTTGGCTGGTCTGCAGGGTGATAGGAACTGGCTGATATCCCAAGGCTTGGTTGGTGCTTTCGAACACTTACGCCAGTCTGAGCCCTTTATTGCCCTCCTGGATCGGTTGTCTACCGCCGCTTATAAATCAGGCCAGCATGATGGCATTTATGAAGGTTATGTCAGCTGCCATCAGATGTAACAACTCGCACGTTCGTGCGTTGTTACTACTCGCCATACTCATTACGCCTAGCACCAGAGATTCAGATCATGATGTAATTATCTCGCTTATATCGCAGTATTTTCACATATCTCGCATATTTTATCGCTATAACACATCACATCACACAAACTAACGCTCATGATGACGTTGAGTGAGGACCTATTCTACCCTCCTTGATAGCCGTGATGCGTTGCAACGCAAACAGAACTCGATTATCGCAACGCAAATTTGGAAATATGAATATTTATACGACCCTTTGTGGCTAATTATAATAAATATATGAATATGTGAATGAAAGTGTGTAAACAAACCATCTCAACACTCAACGCACAAAACGAAACAACGAAACGCAATTCGCCGAAGACCACCGATCGAATGACCATTTGATCGAGTGGCCATCCGATCGGATTGCCATCCGATCCATGGCAATCCATCACCTTCTCTCGTCTTCACCTATAAATAGCACTTGTCACATCACTTAAACAGTGATGTGACAGCTCTCGTTCGACCAACACACTTTTGGCTCTATTTCTCTCGATTCCTCGCGATTCTTGTAAGTTTTTACCCCAAATCTTGTACTTCTGTGATCTACATGCACTTCTTCATCATTTTCACCCTTGAATCTTAACTTTTAACCATGAAAGCAACGGATTTGAGGTGTTTAGGGTGATGCCATCATGAAGTTCATATGAACTTCAAGTTTTGGCCTCGTTCCACCAAGAACAACTCAAATTTGAAGGATTTCCACTCGATTTAACAACGATTTCGCATATATCTAAACATTTTCAAGGTTAAGAGGATTGAAAGAAGCTTTTCCAACTTTTTTCAACTCTTTTACACTCAATGCACTCAAAACCGATAGAATCGGAGCTCGTTCCGACCTTCTACTCTATCTTAGTGATGTGTTGGTGCAAGATCTGAATTCTATCCAAGGGACAACTAATTTCGGGTTAAGCATGAATAACCATCTCGAACAGTTAACTGATCGGACTAGGGTGATTCCTGTTCGATCGGATCACTTGGGTCGAGATGGGGTTTCTTTTGATTAGCACGTTGTCAAACCGTCTCGAACAAACCGCAAACATTCAAAATAATCAAGTTCAAAACGATTGGATTCGTAGGACGGCTTGCCATCCGATCAGATTGCCATCCGATCGAACTGCAATCCGATCGGATTGCACTTGAGAATTTAACACTTAACAAGTTTTAACATGATTCTATCGGATTGCCATCTGATCGAATTACCATCCGATTGAACCGCAATCCGATCGAACTGCACTTGAACTTTCAACACTTAAACATTTTTTCAAAGAACAATGGTTTCTAACGGATTGCTATCCGATCGGATTGCCATCCGATCGAGTAACCATCCTGCTGTGAATTTGTTCTCACCAAGTGTCTTGCCAATCGGATCGCTATCCGATCGAACTGCCATTCGATCGATCAACCTGAAGGGTAGAGATACTTCTCTATTTTCAAAATGCTACAACGAAAACTTCAAAGCCATCATACACAAACACACCCTTACCAAACGAATGTCAATCTGACCGAGTGGCCATCCGATCGGATTACCATCCGAACAGATTGACATCCGATCGGATTACCATTAGACACTTGGTCATTTTTCACCGTTTTACGCACCGCTCTTCGCTTATGTTATCGTTAACTGTTCAGGCTAATTGCTCTAGCGCTCCCTTCAATCCATTCCCATCACCCTGAGTGTACTCGAACCCTTTTTATCGCGTTTTGGGTGTAACATACGTTTTATAAAATCAATCTAATCTAATGCTTAAACTATTTATCACTTGCGAATGACTGAATTACGTACTTACACGTGATGCTAGTTACATATGTGCTAGGACTTTTACTCGCGAGGTCCCGCCTTAACTAATATAGTACTATAGCACCTGACGGGGTCTAGTTAGGATGAATAGCAATCGCAATCGCAACTCGAGTGACTTAGCTGGTAGTATATGTCTTGTATGTATGTTTGGTGTATCTCGTTTATGTATGTGGTAATTCGCAACACTTTTTATCTGTTTTTCGCTACTATCAAAACTTGTATACTCGCCAATACTTTTGTATTGGCGTTGTTTTAACGTATGTTGCAGATTTAGATCGCAGTCTACATCAAATCAAGCTAGGAAGTCTAGAAACTCACCTAAAATCTAGGTTGTCGGATTCGTATTGTTTGAGAGAACAGAAAAAAGATAAACTATTCAACAGACTTCAGGCATCTAGAACTTGTAAGATTCCTTATTAATGCCCTGAGCTTCCAGCCAATTTCGTTCAGTACCTGTCACTTAACCTTTTTGGAAAATACGTCAGTTTACACTGGTAAATACACTCAACCGAGTCATTTGGAAAGAGTTTAAGAAAATTGATTTAGATGCACCAGGCACAAAATATCTTGACACATTGATTAAAATGCACAGAGGCAAAATTAATCTTTTATAACTTGGGAAAATCTTATTAATAAAAATCTTGTAACCGATTTACATGTTTGTCCAACATTTAGGGCCGGTGATTATACAATACAAGCCGGTCTAGATTAATCGACACACCACAAATATGATCTCACAAGAAGATACCCTTACGAGTGAGTATATGTTATACATATGCAACAGGAGGTGTTATGTCTACACCTTGTGCTTACGTCGTGGCCATTCACTTTTTAAAATGAGCCAAGGATATCCAGGACACGGTCATTAACCCCCAATGTTATTTGTTATCAAACAATACAAATTAAAACGGGATTATACAATTTAATCATCTCCGATTAAAAGGTTTCTACACCCGACCAAGCGGTATTTTTATAATACCGTATTCCAAGCCCGTATAAGGGAAAATAAGTTAAGAGTATTTACCTGAGCTAGCAATGCAATTTATACTCAGCCGTATATTCTAATCAGCAAGCACAAGTACTTCTACTAGGGCTCTCAATCTGGAACGAAGGTTTTATTAACCTATTAAATTCCTAACGGGTCTTATTTAAGTCGTAACTTAGACCGGTTAGTTTTAAGGAAATGTTTACGGTTCAAAACGCATGATTAAGCGAAGACCAGAATAGGATGTGATTTAGACCCGACAAGTTTGGAGACTTGTATAATATGGGTAAACTAAACACATTCTGGATTTTGAGATAAAAACGATAACGTTTGACCCGTTTCGGCTAATTTATGCAAACTAGTTACATAAACCGAACCGAACGCGAATAACGCATGACGGGTAATTATGAGAGTCATATACAGGTTTCCTAAGTTAATTATGCCTTAAATATGTTGTGACATCAGTAAGATGTCTTTCATTATGCCCAAAACGTATTTAAACACAAACTAGGCCTCGTAGGGGTAGTTTGGTCAATTAAAAGGTTATAAAAGAGTTTAAGTATTTACCTGAGTTACAGGTCTGGTATAATCAGCTAAAATACTTATTTTGATAAGTTATAACAGTAGGATAAAGTATATATGTGAAATTTATCAATTATAACCAAACTATGCACCGAAGGGGCATTTTGGTAATTTCACATAAGCCGTAAAGCTCAAAACTGAAGTCTGAGTTTATCAACCTTTTCTTACTGTTAAAATATTATAATTTGCCTCAAATATCAGTAGGTATCAACCCTTGTATGTTTAAAATAGTTTTAGTACATACTATGCGTAAAAAACGCTTAAAAAGGCGAGTAAAGGCCATTTCCTGGTTCGATACTTAAATCTGATATTTTTATATTTCCAGAAGGCTTAAAATAATTTATTTATCATATGTGATTAGTAGCAAAAGGTTTGGAGTCGTTTAGATATGTAAAACTCATTTTATGGCCCGTAAGGGCAAAACCGACATTTACCGGATTAAGCCTACGACTATGAGTTATGCTCAGCTTAAAATTAATTAAAAATCTTTAAAATTCCCAAAATAATATATTACATCAGTGGGTAAAGATTTGATATCAAAAAGTAGGCTTAACTAGGCTATATGCTAATTACGCCATTTTATTAACATAAAGCTTTCAATTTGCGTTAATGAGCATAACTCTCAATCTACACTTCAAACTGATGTCAAACTTTGCATACAAGTTTATATATCAGTAATTAAAGTTTCTACTCTTTTACATTTCCAAAAATCACGTTTTAAGGCAATAAGGGCATAATGGTCAACATATGAGCAATTAACGGAAACGCGTAAACGAATGGGTCAATCAATGAACCAACCACAGAGGGTTATGCTAACATGTAGCCTGGTCCTAAGGAAGCTCTAAGGCATTTCCAAATCATACTAAAGCGGGTCAGAACTGAAGTCAAAGCAAAAGTCAAAGCTTTGCGACTTTCGGTTCCGAATCGGTTCAAAACAGAAAGTTGTCGAATCAAACAAGCTTAGACAAGTTCTTATGCTTATTATCAAGTTATATGAATGATAAAATAGGTTACACGCCTTTTACATCGTTCATTATGCATTAAACGAAAGATTACATTTCTGTTGACTTTTTCTAATCATCTTTGACTCGACAAATGACCTAGTTAGGATGGGAATCAGTGGATGCCCTTTTAAGGGTTTAAAGCCCACATAATTACCAACTTATAACTACCTTTGATTCGACTAATCACTGGACCATTAGTGATTAATTTTAAAGTCAACCGTTAATTACGACGGTTTGACTTTTAAGCTTAAACTAAGTAAAAACTTAATCAAGGAAGGTCAAAGGTGCTTACCAAAGTCCTAATCACGATTAGGGATGTCTTGGGTCTGCTCCTATGCTCCAGAAATGCTCCACAAATGCAGATGAAGGTGTGATCAAAATTGTTGCACATGAGGGCCTTTTATAGTGATCAATTCACCACAAAATGTTGACACATGGATCTACAACTGACCACAACTGATCAACACATGTCTCTAGTGTTCTAAGAGGCATTTAGGGGCCAAGGAAGATGAGGAAAATCGTTTAAAGGTCCAAATTCGCGTTTAAACAGCAAACAGAAGGTTCTGTTGGAACTGGGCACTGCTTGCGCACCGTAAGCATAAGCCTTGCGGTGCGCAAGGCGTCTGATCAGCTTCCAAACTTTCCATTTTTCGCATAAATGACTCTTGGCCCTTCCGAAAGGTCAAGTAACCTTTATGTATTGCAATTTGACCCCTTCTTATTTATCTATAAGGGCTTTAGGACTTGTACTCACTTTATTTAGTCCTTGATCACTCGGTTATTACCCGAAAAGTCCTAACTTTCAATGTTAACGCTTTAACCCCTCGCATACGAATTTGATCGTAACTTTCTCATACGATAACGAAACTTTATGAAATTTATATCGTGCATTCTAGTGAGCATAATTAATCGTTACAAAGCTTCGGGTTTGTCAAAAGGTCACTCAGTGGCATAACTTAAACATGTTGACACATTTAACCCCTGTCGTTTGTAATCTCTCACTTTTAGCTTCGTATGATCCATGATTTATTCGTCTAAGGGTATAAACATCATGTAGGGTTATTGTAAAGTATATTTATCCAATATTGACATTTTGAACCCTTATTTTCACATACTTTCTATGTTTGTCAACTTTAGTCCCTCTAAAGTATACTTTCTCACGTTCAAGCTTATGACACGTGTCAATACATTATAGGACGTGAATTTTTGAGGTGTTACATCCTCACCCCCTTAAAAGAAATCTTGACCTCGAGATTTGTTGAAGTAAAGGAAGTATTTTCTGCCTAATAATGGCAACTTACAGATGATTAGGCATTTGTATGATCTTATTTGTTGTTTCCAACGCAACCTTCAGATCCTGAATATTGGACTTACCAATCTATTGTCTTAACAACAGATGTTTAATATTTCATTTATACAAGGGCTCCATGGGAGCAACCTTGATACTTCTATATCAACCATTATAGAAAAGCTTCTCTCGAGATGGTTATTCCAACCACTGTTTAACTAATCTTAAGGAGTAGCTAATCCTTACAGTTAGTCGAATAAATCGACGATCCTGGGTAGTTGATGGCGATTTTTAATCGTTTTCTAAATAGGGTTGCAGTAATGAGTGCATAAGCAAAATGAACCGTCTTTCTTATCTAACAATATCAAACTCTCAGAATATCGAGTTAGGCTATATGGATCTCCTATCTTAAAATTTACTTAATCAGGTTTTCGGTTATTCCATAATCAGTATGGAGTTCTTACAACACTTTAATCCAAAGCGGGATGTTAATCCTAACTCTACTTGCCTCTCGAGAGGTAAACAGGGTAGTCTTAGGAGAAGACAACCAGGATACAAGGAGGTTACAGAGATTTTCCATATCTCAAGCTCCAGTTCATCCATCATTGCTTGTGTCAAATAAGTGACATATTTATGTTATAAGTCCACGGATTCCTTAATCGGGAATATTTATTTGGACAATTCTATTATGGATATCTTCTTTGAATACCATTAGCTAACTTTAGTACTCTATAATCATTGGAATATCTTTGTGGTCCCATGCATTGAACCTCCATACTGATCAGGCATGGAAGCAATCTATGGAACATATTAAGATATACCAATCCTCATATGGTGCTTTTATCATGCTATTTGGTATTCGCAATCGTTTAGAGATCAAAGAGATATCAATTTCATTTGAATGCGCTTATCTGGAGAGAGAGTACATTGGAATTTTATGACTGAAGATTTCTGATAAGAACAGAAGAATAGTTGTGGTAAATTTTCTACCTGCAAGTTTTACCTTACACTTAATATATATAGGGTTCTTATGCAAAGTTTTAAAAGCTTGTTATACTTATAGTTTATGAAGGATTTACTGGTATCCGAACCAAAATAAAAACTCTTAGCATTTAAATCACTGATAAAATATCTTTATAGTTCTGCTCCAGTTACATTAATTCTGGTAGTATCATTGTTCTCCTCCATGCGGCTGTTAACTTCATCTAATCCAGCCATGTAGCTTGATTACTACACAAATATTAACAATGATTTATTCAGAGGTTTTTATGGAATCATCATCTTTGACGATTCATCAACCATGGTAATATAAACCATATTGGTTAACTTGTTAGTTATATTTAATTAGTATTTTCCATTATGATTTATCCTAGTTATAAAACATTAAGGATATTAAAGTGGCGCAAAAAGGCCTAGTCACAAGGACAGTTCTAAATTTTATAAGCCATGATTTCAGAGAATCGAGGCATTAAGGTTTGAATCAAGTTCATTACCTTCTCTTGACAGGGAGTTGTAGACTTCAACTATCTTTTGTCTTTTAGGACAATAGATATAGCCCGTGGGCATTTCCCTTCTGAGGGATGGTTATAATATGATCATCTTCTCAGATGCTATTAGTCGAGATCGTATGGATCCTACCGACTATTATGCTTGGACCTGGTCCAACATTTTTAGACAGGAGGTCAAAGACCACCACTGTCGTTGTCTTATCGGACAACAAGTTTAGCCCATAGGCACTTCATCACTATCGGATGTTTATAATGTGATCATCTTATAGGATGACACAAGCCATGATTTCTAAATCACTAGGCTAGATAAGAAAATTGGAAGAATCCAATATAAGGATGACTGTTGTGATTTTTATCGAATCACATTTGTCAGGAGTGCTAACACGTTCTTAGGTGTTAACAAGGATCTGAATCCATTGGGTAGGTTTCACCATCTTGGCCGCGTAGGCTAGGTTTCACCTTTAAGATTCTTTTTAAAATGCCTACTGGCAGGGAAGGAAGGATATTTATTTTATTCAGGATTTTTATCATAAATCCTAATTTATAAGTTAATAATAGCACAAATGGCCTAGTCGCGTAGACAAGTTTAATTTATAAGCCATGATCGTTTGGGATCGAGGCAAATTTATAAGTTAGTAATAGCACAAAAGGCTTAGTCACGTGGACAAGTTTAATTTATAAGCCATGATCGTTTGGGATCAAGGCATTTAGTAATAGCACAAAAGGCTTAGTCACGTGGACAAGTTTAATTTATAAGCCATGATCATTTGGGATCGAGGCATTTAAGTGTGAATCAAAGTTCATTACTTTTCCTTGACAAAGAGTTGTAGGCTACCACCGTCTTTAGTCTCAGAGGACGTTAATTATAGCCCGTAGGCAATTCCCTTCTAAGGGATGTTGTTTTCCATTTATTTCATATTTCATGTTTAGAATGAAAACTTAGTTTAATCAATCCATTATATGAAAATAAAAGTACAGAGTTGCCCTAAGCGGGTCTTTGAAGGGATAATGTGTCCTCGAAGGGACTGAAAGATAAATATGTCCTTATAAGGACTATTAAGGAAACGATCTTCAGCAAAATGAGTTTCTACTTCAAGTTATTTCTGAATGCTCTCTCCTTGGATGCTCGTTTCATTCTAGCCGCGGTACGAAGCTCAGCATTTCTAGGCTCCAGGTGTGGAGGACTCCTATTACGGCTTCTTCGTTTGGCGACGTATTCAATAAAAATTTTTGGAAGTAAAATTTCCAGATTAGGATTGAGAATATTCCTAAGTTAAGTCTAGACTCAGAAGGTCAAGGAATGTGCTACTGTGTCATTGAGATTAAACGCATAAGGCTAGTGTTTAATTCACTCAATGTTGGCTCTGATACCAACCTGTCACACCCCGGATTTCCACGTGTCACCGGTGGGCCCGGTGGGGAGTATCGTGACGTAGTTGATAACATCATAGTCAAACAACACAATATATAAATGCACAGCGGAAGCAAAAGATAAATTATATTACATTCCGAATATAAAGTAATATCAAGTATTACAACGGAAAGTAAAGAATCCACAGGCGGATCAAAAAAAGATAAACTATTCAACAGACTTCAGGCATCTAGAACTTGTAAGATTCCTTATTAACGCCCTGAGCTTCCAGCCAATTTCATTCAGTACCTGTCACTTAACCTTTTTGGAAAATACGTCAGTTTACACTGGTAAATACACTCAACCGACTCATTTGGAAAGAGTTTAAGAAAATTGATTTAGATGCACCAGGCACAAAATATCTTGACACATTGATTAAAATGCACAGAGGCAAAATTAATCTTTTATAACTTGGGAAAATCTTATTAATAAAAATCTTGTATCCGATTTACATGTTTGTCCAACATTTAGGGCCGGTGATTATACAATACAAGCCGATCTAGATTAATCGACACACCACAAATATGATCTCACAAGAAGATACCCTTACGAGTAAGTATATGTTATACATATGCAACAGGAGGTGTTATGTCTACACCTTGTGCTTACGTCGTGGCCATTCACTTTTTAAAATGAGCCAAGGATATCCAGGACACGATCATTAACCCCCAATGTTATTTGTTATCAAACAATACAAATTAAAACGGGATTATGCAATTTAATCATCTCCGATTAAAAGGTTTCTACACCCGACCAAGCGGTATTTTTATAATACCGTATTCCAAGCCCGTATAAGGGAAAATAAGTTAAGAGTATTTACCTGAGCTAGCAATGCAATTTATACTCAGCCGTATATTCTAATCAGCAAGCACAAGTACTTCTACTGGGGCTCTCAATCTGGAACGAAGGTTTTATTAACCTATTAAATTCCTAACGGGTCTTATTTAAGTCGTAAGTTAGACCGGTTAGTTTTAAGGAAAGGTTTACGGTTCAAAACGCATGATTAAGCGAAGACCGGAATAGGATGTGATTTAGACCCAACAAGTTTGGAGACTTGTATAATATGGGTAAACTAAACACATTCTGGATTTTGAGAAAAAAAACGATAACGTTTGACCCGTTTCGGCTAATTTATGCAAACTAGTTACATAAACCAAACTGAACGCGAATAACGCATGGCGGGTAATTATGAGAGTCATATACAGGTTTCCTAAGTTAATTATGCCTCAAATATGTTGTGACATCAGTAAGATGTTTTTCATTATGCCCAAAACGTATTTAAACACAAACTAGGCCTCGTAGGGGTAGTTTGGTCAATTAAAAGGTTATAAAAGAGTTTAAGTATTTACCTGAGTTACAGGTCTGGTGTAATCAGTGAAAATACTTATTTTGATAAGTTATAATAGTAGGATAAAGTATATATGTGAAATTTATCAATTATAACCAAACTATGCACCGAAGGGGCATTTTGGTAATTTCACATAAGCCGTAAAGCTCAAAACTGAAGTCTGAGTTAATCAACCTTTGCTTACTGTTAAAATATTATAATTTGCCTCAAATATCAGTAGGTATCAACCCTTGTATGTTTAAAATAGTTTTAGTACATACTATGCGTAAAAAACGCTTAAAAAGGCGAGTAAAGGCCATTTCCGGGTTCGATACTTAAATCTGATATTTTTATATTTCCAGAAGGCTTAAAATAATTTATTTATCATATGTGATCAGTAGCAAAAGGTTTGGAGTCGTTTAGATATGTAAAAATCATTTTATGGCACGTAAGGGCAAAACCGACATTTACCTGATTAAGCCTACGACTATGAGTTATGCTCAGCTTAAAATTAATTAAAAATCTTTGATATCAAAAAGTAGGCTTAACTAGGCTATATGCTAATTACACCATTTTATTAACATAAAGCTTTCAATTTGCGTTAATGAGCATAACTCTCAATCTACACTTCAAACTGATGTCAAACTTTGCATACAAGTTTATATATTAGTAATTAAAGTTTCTACTCTTTTACATTTCCAAAAATCACGTTTTAAGGTAATAAGGCAATAATGGTCAACATATGAGCAATTAACGGAAACGCGTAAACGAATGGGTCAATCAATGAACCAACCACAGAGGGTTATGCTAACATGTAGCCTGGTCCTAAGGAAGCTCTAAGGCATTTCCAAATCATACTAAAGCGGGTCAGAACAGAAGTCAAAGCAAAAGTCAAAGCTTTGCGACTTTCGGTTCCGAATCGGTTCAAAACAGAAAGTTGTCGAATCAAACAAGCTTAGACAAGTTCTTATGCTTATTATCAAGTTATATGAATGATAAAATAGGTTACACGCCTTTTACATCGTTAATTATGCATTAAACGAAAGATTACATTTCTGTTGACTTTTTCTAATCATCTTTGACTCGACAAATGACCTAGTTAGGAAGGGAATCAGTGGATTCCCTTTTAAGGGTTTAAAGCCCACATAATTACCAACTTATAACTACCTTTGATTCGACTAATCACTGGACCATTAGTGATTAATTTTAAAGTCAACCGTTAATTACGACGGTTTGACTTTTAAGCTTAAACTAAGTAAAAACTTAATCAAGGAAGGTCAAGGGTGCTTACAACTGATCAACACATGTCTCTAGTGTTCTAGGAGGCATTTAGGGGCCAAGGAAGATGAGGAAAATCGTTTAAAGGTCGAAATTCACGTTTAAACAACAAACAGAAGGTTCTGTTGGAACTGGGCACTACTTGCGCACCGTAAGCATAAGCCTTGCGGTGCGCAAGGCTTCTGATCAGCTTCCAAACTTTCCATTTTTCGCATAAATGACCCTTGGCCCTTCCGAAAGGTCAATTAACCTTTATGTATTGCAATTTGACCCCTTTTTATTTATCTACAAGGGATTTAGGACTTGTACTCACTTTATTTAGTCCTTGATCACTCGGTTATTACCCGAAAAGTCCTAACTTTCAATGTTAATGCTTTAACCCCTCGCATACGAATTTGATCGTAACTTTCTCATACGATAACGAAACTTTATGAAATTTATATCGTGCATTCTAGTGAGCATAATTAATTGTTACAAAGCTTCGGGTTTGTCTAAAGGTCACTCAGTGGCATAACTTAAACATGTTGACACATTTAACCCCTATCGTTTGTAATCTCTCACTTTTAGCTTCGTATGATCCATGATTTATTCGTCTAAGGGTATAAACATCATGTAGGGTTATTGTAAAGTATATTTATCCAATGTTGACATTTTGAACCCTTATTTTCACATACTTTCTATGTTTGTCAACACGTGTCAATACATTATAGGACGTGAATTTTCGAGGTGTTACATTCCGCCATCGGTTGGGGTGTGATAGATTGGTATCAGAGCCATAACTATAGGGAATTAGGTAAAATTTTGTGACTCAACCTAGTCCGGGTCGACTTCTTGGAATTGACCCAGTCTATAGTCTAACTACCAACAGACCGGACTTTGTTCGAACCCAGTAGGGGCTAGTACAAGTCTACTTTTGTTGCTCTCGTTTGAATCCACTAAAATTACAACTTCGTGTGAACACCGCATACTACAGCTTCGCACGAAGAGCCTTTCCTAAGGCTGGAATATTATTTAGCCTTTCCTAAGGCTGGTACAATACACATGTTTTCAAAAATACTCGCATAACACAACCGAATGATCCAGTCGAGATCAGGTGTGAAAACCAAGAACTCTCGATAAGATTGCCCACTCAGCGCATTATTTTTCTAGCACGAGAACCTTTCGTTGAGTTAGGAGTGACATCCATATCTCGACGAAATCTCCATTTCGAAATCTAGTGGTACTCCCGAATTTATTCGAAGAGCACAACAAGGAATGGAGTTATTAAGTCAGGGATGAAACCCGTATCTTAATAAACTGTTCCACTCTATAAAATGGTTTTCAAAAGCTCTCACCGAGGACCCGACTATAACAATGACACGAGCCACGCGATGACTCGGAGGACGAATGCCATGAGCTGCAT
>JARYGA010030007.1:0-36179 GCA_030545235.1 Helianthus tuberosus | reverse complement strand
AAATGGTGTTATTGAAAGTCTCACCCTGGAAGGGGGTGGCACGCTTTGGGAAGCGTGGGAAGTTAAATCCGCGCTACATTGGTCCTTTCAGAATTCTGGAAAGAATAGGACTAGTAGCATACAAGTTGGACCTACCTGCTGAACTGAATGGTGTTCACGATACATTTCATGTATCCAACCTAAAGAAAAGTCCAACTCAAGTTACCGTTGCTATTCCCACCGACGAGATTCACGTTGACGACACGCTCCACTTCGTTGAAGAACCTGCTGAGGTCACGGATTGGAAAGTTAACAAGACCCGCCGGAGCAGTGTCAAGCTCATCAAAGTTCGTTGGAATGCCAGACACGGTCCTGAGTACACCTGGGAGCGTGAGGACCGGATGAAAGAGAAATACCCCCACCTTTTTCCTAAGAACCCTGCATCTAGTAGCAGAACTTAAATTTCGGGACGAAATTTATTTAACGGGGGGAGAATGTGACAACCCGCACTAAACCAGGTATCCGTACGACTTAACTAATGATTAATTACTGCTTAATTACTGTGCTCGTTTGAACTAGCTGATGAACTGCTACTTGATATCTGATACATGTACTTACTTGCATCATACTTTACTTATCGTCACTACATTATTTACCTGCTGAACCCTAGTGACAACCGTGATGCACAAAAAGCACAGTAGCACTATAACGGATAACCTATTGAACATGCTGATAAAGCCAGCATCAGGCAAACACTGCCTCCAAGGCCTATAAGAGCCTAAGATATTTTGCTACACTAGTGGTGAGTGTAGGGATACAAGGGTTGTGGAACTGCGTCTCTAGGAATAAGTTACAATGACTGGATGTGCCTAAAACGTACTCTGAGCACAAAACACAGCACTTTAATAAATAATCCAGCTTCTAGCTGACTAGTAAAGTGCCAAAACATGAGAAAAATATTACTAGACACTTTCCAAAGTGTCGGAAATAAGCTGTGTCACTAAAGAGAGTAATAACGACACTTTAAAGCTTTGTTAACACTTTAACGGATTACTATCCAACCGAACACCCGGACTATACCCGGAACATGAAAATATTGTTATTTTCCTTATTTATCTTTTTCTGAGCCAGTTAGGGTCCCCGACTACCCTAACACCCGTCATAACACACTACACACAAGTAACCGAGTTAACTACTTAACTTAACCTAACTAATACTTACTATCTAGTTGGATTCGAACTAGGTACCCCCCCCCCCCCTAACCGAAACCGTCCCCAAGGGGACATATCTTGTCCTTGCAAGATTTCCATAATCTAAGTTTGCCTAATATCTACATGACACAAGAACCATTGGATAATAACTCTATAACCTTGCCTATAAGATCATCTAATTACACACATAATCATCCAAACTCAACACAACATTTCACAACTCTCTCTCTCTCCCTTCAAGCTTTCGGCCGAACATCCCCTATCCATCCATCAATTTTTCGGTCCTTGTTCATCACATTCCAAGTCCATACAAGTATCGAGGGTCGCATACTAGGAGTCTTGGAGCAAGCGGAACGCGAAGGACCTCTCTACTTTGCTTTTATCCACGCCATTTTCGTCAAGATCCTTCCCTAGCCTTGAGCTAGAGGTATAATACTTAAAACTCGTATTTGAACTATTCTAAGGTGGTTAAGAGGATTTTTATCGGTTAAATCTCGTTAAAATGCAAAATGATGCACAAAAGTCTACTAAAAACACTTAAAATGGTGGTTAATAGCTTATATGTTGTGTAAATGTTGTAGTAATTGAAAGTGGCGATTATCTAGGCCCGATCTATGATGTGGTAGCTCGGATCATCGTTTAACCCGGTTTGGTAAGATCATGGATCTTAACATAAGCTTGTTTTGAATGATACAAGGGTTAAAGGGTGAAACTCTACCACACGCGAAACATGAACTTGTGTAAAAATGTTTTACTTGTGTAAAAGTATTTTAACTTGTACAATAGTGTTTAAAACTAGCAGATCTACGCATCTGCAAGTGGTATTTTTAAAGAACCACGTATTAAGGAAATCATGTATTTTAAAAGATGGATTTTACACTAACAAGCATGATTTTTTTTATAAACCACAAGTGTGTAAACACTTGTGAAATGAAAAGATCCGACACAATAACAGTTTTTGTAAAAGATGACGGAAAGTTGTAAAGATGGATTTTCTCTAAAAACGAGGTTTTTACAAGATCAAATTACCATATATAAAGATCTACTAAATTTAAGGGGATTTACACCACAGTTTTGAGAAAACTGCAAGTTCATGTAATTTTTGGCAATTTACACATATGTTGATTTGTTGTTGTGTTGAAAGTTGTTCTAATCAAATAAAGAAAATTGTTGAGTTGATTTGTTAAAGAAAATGATACGCTTGAAAGCGTGGCCACCTCCAGTTACAGAGGAAACTCTGGCGAAATTTTTCTAAAAACCTAACACTTAGAACTATTTACACTACAAGTGTTAGAATTATTTTGACATGTTTTCGAAACATAAGTTTCGCCATGACTTTATTTACTAAATATTCGGAGGTGGGATTTTCACAAAATTTAACGTGATAAATATATATATTTTTCACACACTGTTTATGATTATTTTGTGAAATACATAAATATTATTTTTAGAGTAAAAATAATATTTACGAACGTTAACGAATCCAAAATAATACGAACGCTTTCACCATAAATATATATAAGTTACACTGGTAATTATATTACCACTCGATTGTTAAAACGTAACTTACGCACTTACGGAAATATTTATGAACGCGTATTTTAACAACGTATTATTGGAGAAAAACTATGTGAAATGAAAATATAATATTTTTGAGAAAAATACTTATATTTTGGGATTGGAAATATATATATTAAGTGAGACTTAATGGTTTAATTTGAACGCACATGTATTGAATCCCCCATCCTTGGGAAGGAGATTAACTACCAAGTATATACAGAACGTAAACACGAAATAGTTGTCTAACTATTTCCCAAAGACTTAAACTATAAAGCTAAGGCACGGCCGTCCGTCTAATATGATTAGCACTTGTAGGTCGTCGCACAGCTTTCTGATTTGGAGTACTTGGTAGAGACGCACCGACTGTGAGTTCATGTCCCCCTTTTCTCTAACTGTTTTCAGTTTTCTTAACTACGGGGGTGAAATACATGTTACTTTGTTTACAAGTACTTTATACACGGTATGGTTAGCGTAAGGAGGTTTACTACTTAGATCATGTGAATGGGTAGGCAGAAACACCGAGGGACGTAAGCGGTAGATCTATCTGGGTGTAGCGAGCCCAACTCTAGGCCCAACAGAACGGACCTCTAAGAGGTCCAGCAGAACGGACCTTGAGTGACTTTGTACCCGACGCAAAATCTGCTAGGTTGAGTCTTCCTACTTGCACTTCACAACATACTAATGGCCTTGCAAACCATTGGTGATCTCTTTTCCTTACACTGGTACATACCAGGGAACTTTTATACTTACAAGTGTTTTACATACTCACTTACACATGAACTCGCTCAACATTATTGTTGATTTTTCAACTCACATGTATTTCAGGAAATTAACAGGATCTGGCACGGTATGACGTGTTTTCCCGCTGCAAATTGGGTTCCAAGGTCATCCCAGTTTAGGAAATGTGACTCTTTCCTGGACAAGTCACAAATCTTAAACTGCGTTTATTTCATGTTACTGTTTATGGTGTTCAAGACAATGTTTTATGTTAAGGTGTTGTAAGTCTTTAAGACATTGGTATGTTACTCTAGTTTTAAAACTTAATCAAACGGATGATCTTGCATGATTTTATTTCATATAGCTTTGTTATGGTTAAGCTATGGTATTAAGAAGTCACACCAAAATAACCACGTTTCCGCAAAGCCAGGGTGTGACATATTTATCAACATTAGTCCTCCATTTACGATGAAGGACTTTCACTACAATTATGATCAAAATTGCACATCTAAAATGTAATCTCATTGATGCGTACCTGGCTCGGGTCAACCAATTGACCCGATTTATACCTCGCCTTTATTATCCTATATTCTTTGGACGCAATTAACCAAATCGCTAATCGCTCCTGTTAACACAAGACTTGACAACCATATTAATCGATATTGTCAAATGGTGTTATCACACCATTTGACCCGTTTGGCCTATAAGACCAAGCATTTTCATAAGTAATAAAACATGGTTATTAATTACCAATTTGTTCATCCGACCCATTTTGGATTTTTGCCACTAGACCCCTTTTTCTCTTAAACTCTTTTCTTATATTTTTACCCATTCGGCTTACGCCACGGGTGCCCCTTTTGAACTTTAATTTACTTTAGTCGATACTTGACTAAATTTCCATTTTTACCCATTTTCCCATTATTAGTTATGCTATAAGGTGACTTTAAGAAAACTCACTAATTCTTAGCCAATTCGTGACTAATTTACCATCTTGCCTCTTTCACCATTAATCATGGTTTAAAACATTTTTATTGGTTCCGACCCATTTCGTTTCGTGTCGGAACCCATGATTCGAACCTAATCCTTTATCGTATTCTTCGCTTATAATACAAACACATATACTACAAGTGGGTGTAAGTTTTACTTACCTCGCATCCGAAGTACGCTTTTCCTTCTTATTTGCTTCGTTTGACCCGCTTCCTTTCCAAGCCTCCACCTAGCTTGTCAAGCGTCAAACTATCATCATAATTCGTAAGACGGTTAGACTAGTCATCATTAATTATGACTATTCCATCTTACGGGTTTTACATCAAAATTCATCATTTGATTTCATTTTGGTCAGTTTGACTTCTTAAAAGTCAATTTGTCTATAACATATTCAAACACACATTTGGCTCATTGAACCTACTTAGGCATTTTCATCCGAACTCTTTAACCATTCTAGTTTTTACGCACCAATTTAACTTAGCTCTTGACTATTGAAGCTAATCATTCATTTGTTAAGCAATTAACTAAAGGTTTCCATCTACATGTAAAAACCCATTTCATTATAGCATTAGACATTCATCCAATCGTCAAATATAATCAAGTTCTACATATTAATTAGTAGACATCTTGATTCCTAACACCCATTCATATGAACCAAAATCACTAGTTTCATCATATTTTATTAAAACCCCTTTCATGAAAGTATGATCATGTACTCAATTTCATGGTTTAATCAAACACCTTTCATTCATTATCATACATGATGATTCTAAACATAGTCTTATCATCAATTTCATCATAACACTAAAAGCCACTTAGCTAGGTGTGGTGAGTTAACCAAACACCTAAATCATAGCAATTTATTCTAAATCTTCACTTAGGGTTTGTTCCTAAGCAATCCTACATCCCAAATTCAGCCATAACTTCTATGATTCATACATAGATCGTATCATGCAAGATTAATCGATTTTCACAACTTCAAGAATGTTAGAAATTCGACATACCTTACGACCCCCTTGACTTGGTGATCGTTTATTTATGTTTGGTTGTGAATTTGAGCTTCATTTTAACCTTCAATTTGATGATTATGTTAGATGTTAGGGTTTGGCTCCTTGGGAGCTCTCCTGAGATCGATCCAGAACACACATTTGTGTGTGTGTTTGTGTTTTGTTTAATTAAATAACTTTTCTAGTTATCCCACTTTAACCCCTCGTGTTTGGTTCGTTATTAAGTAGGCCACAACCTACTTATTTTTAACAATATTCCCACTTATTAACTAGGTTTAATATTCCTAGTTAACTTAGCGGGTTCAGGAATATTTATGACTAAGTTTATTTTAGGTCACGTTAACCCGGGCCTTTTATCCATTTTATTTCCTTAAAAGTTTTTACTCACTTTTTATTTAATATTAGGATTAATTATTTAAATCCTAATATTTACCGGGTAAATTTTTTTACCACTAACGGTATTTTACCCGTCAGTAATATTAACGTGGTTTGATTACCAAACCCGTTTTTGGGGTGTTACACCGACAATAATCGAACTAAGAAGGTATAACTTCATCATTTTCTTAAGTTAACAACTTACCATCGAATCGTTCGGTTAACGATTCGGTAGAGCTCGGTGATACGTAGTTTAGTTACCGTGTTTATTTAGAAACTTATAAGATATTCCGTGATAGGGATATTATAGAATGCACGCTAGCGAGTCACGTCTTGGAAACGACATCACGAAGTCGTATTTAGCTAGCTTTGCACATGGAAATTCAGGTGATTTCATAACCCCCACTTTTTCTAGTTTTACATTTTTATAAATGTTTTCGGGGGTGGAAAGACATGCAAGTTTAGTAAAATCACACAAAGTTTCAATAAATGAAAATCACATATTTATAAACCATTTCGTGACCGGATTTCAATGAACTCAAATGGTTAACGAAAAGATCATGCTAAACATACCAGTTTTATAAAAACATAAGTGTTTTTCAAAACATGCATGAGTTTTAATAACACGAATGACACGGGCAAAGGCCCAAGGACATGGCCCAATAACTCACACATTATACGTTAACTAGGGTATGGTTAAGCTAGGGAATGAACTGTAGGATCACGTGAGCGAATAGTATCTCTCTTAAGAGCCATTAATCTTATATAAGACCGAAGGGCAAGAGTGGTAGATCTATCGGGTGTAGCGAGCCCCACTATTGGGTCCTTGTGTGGCCCATGTAGTGCTTTTGTTGTTCCAACCGGGTGGGCCGGAGGAAAGTCGCTAGGGTTGAGTGCTTCCTATGTCGCCGAATATATTAATGTCCTTGCAAAACATTAATGATATGTTCATAGACGCTTACATACCAGTTTTTGATACTCGGATTTTCAAATGTTTTTAAGATTCATTTGTTAAAAACTCACAAATACATGATTTACGAACTTGGTTAACGTTTTTTCAACTTATGTATAAGTAAGAGGACGGGTTGGTCCTGCTTACAAAGACTCTTTTGGGCTCGGCCCATTCTCTCTCGTGCAATGCACAATGACTCTCATGGGCTAGACTCACAGTTTTCATATATCATGCCGAGAAAATGATTTTACTATATTTTCTCAACAACTTTTAAACCGGTTATCAAAAAGATTTACTTTAAATCTTTTCAAAACAAACTATGAACTCGCTCCACTTTGTGTTGACTTTTTCGCATGTTCTTTCTCAGGTTAAATTTTTCAAACTACGGAACGGTTGGAATAGGAGAAACCATGGGAATTCGAGCACTTAGCGGGCGTTCATTTATAGAAGTCTTAGCTCAAATACTTCCGCTGTGCAATGAAGATACCAGTCGAGTCACACCAGCTCCGATATTTCGGGGTGTGACAACCATCGACCACTATCTCCGCCACCCGCGACCACCGACCACCGCCAGCCACCCGCGACCGCTATCGTCGACCACCGCCACCCACCGTCGTCGTCGCCACCACCATCGCCGCCACCTGTCACCTAGGGGTGAGCAAGTTTAGGTCCGGACCGAAAATAACCAAGAACCGAACCGAAAATATACCCAACCCGACCCGAACCCAAGTACCTAGGTATTTAGATCGGTTCCAATTTTTCATATAAAATCGGGTCGGTTCTCGGTTCTTTTCATGGTGAAACCCGACTTGGACCTATGGACCGAACTAAAGTGTACTTAAAAAAGAGTAGGCCATAGCCCAGTAGCGATTGGGGCTTGAATCCCTATAAATATATAACATACAACGGTTGCATGATGCTCCCACAGATACATTCATATAGAGAAAGAAACCATCTGCATTGAATTTGCAGTCAATTTCTTGGCTGCTAATGTGAATTACTCAATACTTTTTGAATTCTTGGATATTTAAGTTATGATTTTTTTGTTAGAAGGTTTTATCTACATTTGATAGTGCAATTCATCAAAAACAACAACCTTTGTTAATATGTTTCGTTAAATTTTTCACTCAGACACTTTTTCGAACACTTGGTGTGCAAAGAGATTAATCATGGATAATAAACATTAGATTGAAGCATAAACACCCCATCAAGCATGAAATACTTGCAAATTCGTATCTACTATTACAGAACTACTTAATATACAATAAACATATTATACTTGTATGGTCAAATTAGTTCAAGCTAGGCATGACTATCAATAACATTTGAATGAAATTAACAAAGAAATAACTCACCATCGTTAATGGATTGAAATCTATCTATACTTTCTATAAAATGAGAAATCTCAATGACATAAGAAAAGCTGATGTGTCAGCCATAGAGGTTGTCCAATAAGGCTTTTCTTATATCATTTTTACATCATAAAACCTAATATTTAAATCATTTAAAATTAAAATTCTACATAAACCTCTGCCCTCAATATTTAACTACACAAACTTCTGTTCCCAATAAACCTCTGTCCAAATTCAAAATTCTGGCTCCACATTCAAAATTCAAACCATATATTCTAATCCTATAAATAAGATATATGAATCTGACTCCACATTCAAATCTCTCTCGCTCATATCTGTGAGCGTGTCTCTCTCTCTCTCTCTCTCTCTCTCTCTCAAATGCATATTTCTCGTGATTCAGCCGGCTAATCTCCAATTATACTTATTTGTTCGAATGTTTATTGATTATGTTTACATGTTATCGTTCCAGTATCATTGTTCCAACATCGTCGTTTCAATGAAGCTTCCCTTCACACATCAACCTTTCAATATCGATGTTGCAGTATCATTGTTGCAACATCATGAAAAGTTGCATGTGCTACATTCTTTGATGGGAGAATTGCATTTTTCGATTTTCGTTAAATCGAAAGTCAGGTTTTCTTGCGTCAGTAAGATTTTCTTCTTTTATAGAAAGTATAGATTCGTACAATATCGTGAAAAGTTAGATGTGCTACAACAGTTGAGAGGAGACCTTTGCATTTTTAGGTTTGTTTCTTATTTTGATTAACTGTTGATGATGTTGAGAGTTTTTATTGACAGTGACATTTTAGAATATGTTAAGATGCATGTTGATATTATTAAAATGAACTACTACATAGAAAAATAGAAATTTAATGAAATATTTATAAAGTATTACACGCTAGAGTTAACACTTGCTAGGATTTCGTAGACTCTGGCCTTTCTCCATGTGATTTCATGCTCTCTTTTGAATTTCAGGTCAGTTAGCATGTTGCAGATTTTCTGATCCTGTTTTAGAAGTTGTGTCAGAAACTCTTCTGCATTCTTCTGGAACTCTGATGGAGGGGAGTGGAGGACTTCGTCGAGCAATGTTATGCTGTTCCAGGTTTTGTTGTAATTAGTGTCATTGATTATGTCGACTTTCCTGTTTAGTTCTTCGTCTGTTCTTTGTTCTTTGAGTGACCACATCGAGAA
This sequence comes from Helianthus tuberosus, assembly GCA_030545235.1. Classification (NCBI taxonomy): domain Eukaryota; kingdom Viridiplantae; phylum Streptophyta; class Magnoliopsida; order Asterales; family Asteraceae; genus Helianthus; species Helianthus tuberosus. The sequence continues at coordinate 26,848 of JARYGA010030007.1, read as the reverse complement.
TTGTGTTTTAACATCGCTGGTGTCTGACTACTGGTAGAAGCTGAAGTTTGCCATGTAGATTTTTTGTTGGTTTTTCTGATTTGGAACATTTTTTTACAGAAAGTGATTTGTAGGAAAATTTGTTGATGTTTTGAATCAAAAGTAATCATCGATCTTTTATAGAGTTTAAAAACGCGTCTACATGGTAAATGAAGAGGTTAATTGTAATTGTGATAATCTGCTTTTGTTCTTTGAACTTCGAAATTTTGTCCCTTGGGTTTCTTGGTATTTAATTTTACAGTTTTCCCATAAAAGTTGGGGTTTGAAAAGGTTTTTGCATTAAAAGACTGTTGTTTTGAAATATACATTAATATGTTTATATTAAATCTACACGTTTTCACTGTTAGATATTTCAGTATATTAACTAATAGTCGCTTCACCTGTTTTTCATCACGTTTTCCTACGAATATATCATACTTTCAGGAAAGTCGAGTAATATAGTTTATTCAAATGGCGTCATTGACTTCTGTAAAATCAGATGATTTAAAGCAGCGTTTTATCAGGAAAATCGAGGAACAGGTGTATGAAGATAGGGCTACTCTTCAAGAGCTGAAGAGATGTTTTGATGGATTGCAAGTTAGCATGTTCACGAGAGAGCAGGTTTCCAGAGATCTTATGTGGATGCCTTCAACTTCCGTTCGTGAGCTTTGTGTTGTCAGTAATATAGAGTGCGGTAATAGAGACATGGAGTTCATGGCGATGCTGAAGGACATACATCGAGAGGTTCAGCAATCGATGGAGTTGAAGCTAAAGTTTCTTAATTCTTGCTGTTATTGTTAGATTTGAACTTTAATGTTGTTCAGTATGTTATGTAATTATTGGAATTTTAATGTCATGAATAAATGAATAAATTTTAATCTTATGAATCTATGTTGTGTTTTAGTTTTACTTATTTAGTGTTTGAGTTTGATTTAGATTATGTTGATGTTGAATTGTGTCTGAACATCTGTTTGGTGAGTTAACAGAGGTTTAATAGTATCAAGGGTTGGTTTGATGGTGAATAGATTATGTTGATGTTGAATTGTGTCTGAACATATGTTTGTAAGTCAACAGAGGTTTAATAGTATCAAGGGTTGGTTTGATGGTGAACAGATGAGTGCAAAGATAAAAACAAATGTTCAGAATTTGATCATTGATAGCAGTTTTTTGAAGAATCTGTGCTCCTGCAAATTACAGAGAGTCAATATTTGGAGTTGTAAAAGGTCTGTTGTAGTTAAAGTTTGGTAAAAGAGAACATCTGCTAATGATGAAAGATTGAAGAAGGAAAGGTCTGTATGGGAGACCAGATGTCAAAGAACAACAGATGATATTCAAAATATGTTGAGCCGACAAAAGGTTTTTATAATAACAGTGGTTAGGTTAATAGCAGATGTTGGGACTTTGTTAGTCCATTAGATTAGATGTTGTACAGTATGTGAAATTATAATTGTAGACCTTTGTATAAGCATGCTGCTGTTGTCATATATTCGAACCTTCTTATGAAACAACTGTGTATGCTAACGACTGTTGATTTACCACTGTTGACTAAATGAATAAATTTTAGTACTATTAATCTTTGTTGTCGCATCTTCATTTTAATTATTTCAGTCATTCCTAAGTATTATTATATAATTTTGTTTATCAATAACAGTTTTTTGGAAGAATTTCCGGTAAGACCTAATTACAAGGATCGATATTTGTTGTTGTAAAAGGTGTGTCGTAGCTAAAGTCTGACAAAAGAGAGCATCTGCTGATGAATAAATGTCTGAAGATGCAAAGGTCTGCTATGGGTCAACAGATGTTAACGAACAACATATGATATTCAATCTTAAAATGCTCAACAGAGGTTTTGATACTAACAGTGGTTGGGCTAATAGCAGATGTTAGACATACGACTGTTGAGTTACACCGATTGAAAACAACTGTTTTTGAAACTTCTGCTTGCCTAAAAATACATGCACTACTAAAGGGTACCGTCTGTTGTCATAATTTTTGTTTATCCTAATGACTGTTGATTTACTATACTGCTGACTGTCACCCATTATGACAACAGACGTTCTAACGTGGACAGATGTTAGCTAAAAATAAAACAACTACTGAAAGTTATCATCTGTTCTCATAAATTCTGTTTATCTAACGAGTGTTTGACTCACACTGTTCCCAACTTCTGTAGTCGACCAACAGAGGTTTCCAAACAACTGTCATCGGTTGTCGCAAAAGAGGTTCTGACGTGGACAGATCTTAGCCATCAAATATTTGTAACTACTGCCACGTCAGCATTCACTTCTTCTCTCTATAAAAAAGTTGTTTCATCCCTAAATCGAGGTTCTACCACTGCCGTCTCAAATTCAAAATTCTGAAAAACAGTTTCCAGCATATTAAAAATTCTCCAACTTAAACCTTGTTTCATCCCCAAATCACCTTCTTCTCCGATGATGTCTCTGAACATCAAAAACCCTCACAACTACCTCCCCATCTTCGAGAAAACAAGCAAAAATACCAGCTTTCACTCAATAATTGACCTTTTAACGTCATCAAAATACAAATCAATCCTTACTATTGATGCTCCGGTTCATACAGAAACACTTCGACAATTTTGGTTTAATGCTGAAATAGAGTCTGAAGATAATAATCCAGTTGCCATCACATCTAAGGTAGGGGAAAGTGTGGTACGGATTTCTCCCTTTACAATTTCCACTACATTTGCATTGGACGACTTGGGAGGTAAAAGCAACTTTGAAAAACCTGAACTTCATACAGAATTCATTGAAAGAGGGTATGATGCATAATTAAAGGAAGTTACTATCTACAAACCAAACTTCCCTCCGCCAATGAAAGTTTTGTTTCATACTCTTTTAACTTGTCCCTCAGCCAAGACCACCTCATTTAATGAGATATATTTGAACATTCAGTATTTGCGTTATGCTATTTTAACAAAATCTGATTACAATTTATCACAAGCACTGTTTTCTGATTTGTTGAATAATGTGAAAAATGTGAAAAAATTGAAAAAAGGCCTTCGTAGTAATGCTTTTCTGTTGTATCCAAGACTTCTAAGCTACTACCTACGAAAACAAGTGTCACAAACAGATTTTGAACAAGGCGTAGCCTTTCAAATAAATAGTCTTACAAGTAATAATGAGCATGTTTTAGATGCGTCTGCATCAGTTGCTCAAACCTCTGTTGTTGAGCCAACTGCTCCTGGTGATAATGACACCACAACCGGTGTTGTGAAACACACACCAGGAAAACGCAAAAAAGAAATCTGTCACATCCAAAAAGCCCACCAAAAGGAAACAAAATAAAAAGGTTACTGTGCTAGATGAGATCCCAAAGGTTAATGCAGTGACAACACAAATGTCACTTGAAACGCTGCTGCTACTTCCTCACATTTGTTGGAAATATCTCAACCCATCCAAAATCCTCACGTATCCTCATAAAAGGATCACGTTGTAAGCACAGGGACACCACAAGATGAAGTAGACCTTTCATATGAAAGTATGTTTAAAAGTCTCTCTCCCAGGGCAATCACGCTTTCTACACCACAACCCTCTTCTCAAGTTCCTTCAACAATATTACCTCTGTTTGAAGTAATTGAATTTCAGAAAGAAAACATAACTTCTGATGCACACATTCCTGAGAGTAGAGCACAATAAATGACTGTGCCTGAACCAATTCAATCTGCTATCCTACCAACAGTTGAGGAGGTTATCCCCGTTGAGTATTACGAAACTCTTCATGATAGTTCAAGTGGAGCAGCCACTACAACTGTTGAACTTATCACCAATCAGTTGGACAGTGGTTACATCATTAAGACTCCCTTGAAGGCAACCACTGATGAGGTTACAACTGTAATCTCTGCTTCAGTGGGAAGTCCCCAGAACCAAGAAAAAGGGGCATCTGTTTCTGATGATATGGAGACTTCTCCTATTATCAAAACAAATACAACCACTACATGTGGGAATTCAGATGATCCTATTAAAGTAGGTGATGAATTAAATTATAAGGATTGACGGTTAGAGTGTCTACCATTGAAACAGATGTTGCTGAAATGAAAGAATTGATTAAGCAGTTGATAGAGCTTTCTAAAAGTCAACCTACCACACAGGAAATTGCCAAAGAGGTTTGGAATTTTATGCAACCCATCCTTCAAGCTTAGAGAAATTTGGCTGAAAGTAACCGCAATTTCAGTTTGGAATTTATCATAAATTTGGTTGATGCCAGGTATAAAGACACACAAGCAGACATTATGAACATTAAGGAACATCTATTGAAACTTTCTGGCACCACCCCTACATCAATCTTTGAGAAAGATGATGATGATGATGATGATGATGATGCCAAAAAAGGGGAGGAAGATTCACTGAGAAAGTTGCCACCAGATTCAAAAGCTAATCCTACAGAAATTGTATCCCCTGCTCAACCTAATTCCAACCCTTCTCCAAAAAAAACCACCACAAAAGAATGAGAAAATAGCTTCAACACCATCATCACCCATTCTGTCAATAGATGCTGATATAACAAAAGTATCAGCAGATACTTACCAAACAGCTGCTGAGACACCAGTTGTTTCAGCAGAAGTTTGTCAAACATCCGCCATGATCATTTTCACTACACCAACCACAATCTAGCCACCTCCAACGTCACAAAGATCTCCCATACATACATCTTCACTACCAAAACATTCTCCTTCACCAGAAATGATCTCCATACGTAAGAGAAAAACTCATATTGTGATAGAAGATGATGAGGAGATTAAATCAGCAATCCCTGTATCATCTGCCTCCATTCAAAACAGTCCATGCTCGTCATTTCCACCCATAGAACATACTTCATCTCTTACAATTGCTACACTACCATCAGTCATTCCTCTGGAAGCTCAATATCCACTGGAATTAGTCATTGTTAAAGGTGAAATTGAATCATTCTTCACAATAGAGGATCCATCTAAATGATCCTTTCCATCTCTTTATGGCTATAAGAAGCCTCAAAACTTAGATGAGTATCTGAAATTAAAAGTATCACAGGCTGAGGTTATAGCAAGAGAGAAAAGCATAGGGGTGGATGACAGGGAATACCAGAGGTTTTTATCATTTCAGCTTAGCAAAGTCGTAAAACTTGAAGACTATGCTAGGGACGTGAGTAAATCCATGTCTGAGAGGCCAGTAATTCCTGAACTTCAGATGAAACTGAGGGATGCTTATGTTGCACACATTATGAAGTACAAATCATATAACACAACTAAAGATCAATTCAAAAATTGGTCAGCAGATGCTCTTAGAGAAGAGATTGATAGAATCACAAAAATGCACAATGATCGTCTAGTAAAGCCAACTCCACCTAATTGGAAGAAAGTCAAAACAGTGGAATCAGATGAGGCATTGAAGTTTAAAAGAATGAGAGCAGAGCTTGTGGCTTTTGGTTATGGTCCAGTTAGATCCATTGCCAAATGGTCTAAACTGAAGATAGTTGAGACCTACAAAAAGCTGGAAGAACTTAGAGCTGAAGATTCAAATGTTCTTCAAAACCCAGTCTATCCTATAGCAGCTGCTCTGTCTCTAAAAATTGATACTCTGAAAAACCTTTTCTCATCATCTGATTTGTCTGAACAAATTGCAAATTTAGTTACTATACCACAATCACCAAACTCATCTTTAATAATTCTTTGTCCAAGAAAACCAACTGATCCAAAAATAGTAAAGTGGAAGTCATGCTCAAAAACCCAAGTATTGACTTTGATCAGATCAGATGGTAGTGTTGAAGAGATTAAAATGGATAGTGCATATAATCTGAATGCATACGATCTCCAAGATTTGTTGGACCTTCAACTTGAAAGGGATGATGAAGAAGACATGTTCTCCCTGGACTTTGAACTACAATTCAAAGGACAAATCAGGGAGATGTTGATGAGAAATAAAAATCAGTAATAAAGAAGGCTTTTTGTGTCATCTGTTGTATAGGGAGATTGTTGGATCAGCAGCTGATACATTGTCTCCAGTAGCATATTTAACCAGATCTCAACATGTAGCGAAGGAAATATTGTTGCGTAACAAATTCTTGACTGAGGTTTGATGTGTATTGTTTAGGCAGGTGATCATATGTTCTTAGTTAATGTTTGTTAAAACTTAAGTTGTATTCGAATTTTATTAAGTCTGTTAGACATCTTTTATATATACTTATGTTCATTGTCAATGGGTGGATACTTTCTTTTTTGAATAAGAGAATGGAAATAATCATATGTAACTGATGAATTTTATTAAGTTTGTTAGACATCTTTTAGACATCTTTTATTAACTTTGTTAGACATCTTTTATATGTACTTATAGTTGTCTTTTAGCTATAATAGATGACATGTTTTGGTACAATATATAACATGTATCTATATGTTCTATCAATATGTGTTATGCATGGTTTTCTAAGAAACGACCTGTGTTTGCATACGGGTCTTACAGCTAGTACTATATAATAAAAGAAACCAATTGAGGGACACTTGTCATTATTTTAGACCATCATTAGTTGTAGATAATTATTATTTAATTTAAACTTAAATTATTAAATTTAATTAGTTGATATCACGATTGAATATATATATATATATATATATATATATATTCTATAACATCTTAAAGAAGAAAGTCGGTGCTACAGTGCACCGACAAAATTACAAAAATACCCTTCTTATATTGTGAAATGACCAGATTGCAAACTGACTGCGAATTGACCAGTTTGCCCTTTCTCCCACGAAGCACTACGGGACTCCATATGGTTTTCCGGTGAAGGTGGTTTCAACCCTAACAACCACGAGGGTTACTGCTTTAAGAACTGACGATGTGTGGTGGTTGCGCTGCGGGACAGTCTAGGGTTACGGTCAATCGTTGGATAACCGGTCTTCCAGCAATGCATGTACCAGATTTGAGATGGACTCATCAGATCGACAGCGGCTAAGGTAGAGGTTGCGATTCCGGTACGGAACTTGTCGGCGGCGACCCAAAAATGTGACAACCGTCACTTTTCCGTACATTCCGTACACTAAATAAACAGTAATATGTGCTTTAATGACTGTGCATGATCTAGTTTACTGTGACAACCGGTGATTTACGGTTCTTAATTACGTGATTAACAGGTGATTAACGCATTAATTAATAGTGTTTGAGACGCAAATCAACCTAATTAGGCCTTTGGAGTGCCAAGGAACGTCTGTACGACTTTACAGTGCGCGAACGGTGACTTACGGAAAAATCTGGTGAATATTAAGCGACAACGAAATGAAACCATACAAAATACTGACAACGCCGACAAGTATGGATGTTACACGAATATTTTATGTTGTGAAATTTATTTTGTGAATTTATTGGGCTTCCGTACGGCACAAATATAAACGTGGACTAAAAACGCGATAGCAGGAAACGCATCGGCAATGAAACGGAAGCGACAGAGATGCATGTCGTCTTCAGAACCTACATATGACGCTATATTATGCTCCGTAATAAAATTGTAGTGATTACAGTCGAAACCGGATCGAAAAACGGATCAGAAACGGCAAACGAGGCGTTTTACGCGATTTTACGCAACCGACGAACGAACCCGCAAACGTCGACTACCGACCCTAATTTACGTATTTTAGTATTAAAATAATGCTCTACGATACTTCCATGATGTTCGGATGCGAAAACAGGCTTCAAAAACGAGATCGGGCCATGCGAAATGCTAGAAACAGGCTTGTGGGCCTTGGGCCCAAACCCACAAAACCCTAGCTATATAAGGGTTTCTACACACACAACCCACCATAACACACACACACATACTCTCACTCCTCTCACCCTTTCTCTCTCGTTCTCTCTCTAGAACTTATCGGACTCCGGTCGACAAGGCCGGCGGAGCCGGCGACGGTGCACGGCGGCGACCCGGCGGAGCCGTAGTAGGTGGCGGCGCTCCGGCGAGGTTCCGGGGTCGATTTTTCCGGTCACACACCCCTACCCCCACTAAACGAAGCCCTCCGAGTGTGATGGCGGTGTTCGTTTCTAACGATTCTTAGCCGTTTGAGCTCACGCGCAACTCTGGTGAAGATCCGGTCAAATTCCGGCAAACTAGTTTCGAGATTCTAGCTCCATGCATGTGTAGATCGGGCACCTAGAGACCTTCCTGCTGAGTTTCGCGAGTTTTTTATTTTCCGGCGACTCTCCGGTAAGTTGAACTCAACTCGTTTTACTGTTTCTTTGATTTTTTTTAGCAGAAATGAGTGTCGATCTTGTCTTTTCTTGTTTTTCCGGTGACGGCGGAGGGCCGCTGGGTAACGTGATGATGGCTGATGATAATGATGTTGTGATGGTGGTGGTCCAACGGCGGTGTGGGTCGCTGGACCCACGGTCGAGTCGGTGGCGGATCGTTTCGGCTCAAACGGAGGTTCAGACTCGGGTTTTATGCGAACCGGGCTTTGATCCGAGTCGACTCGGTAAAACGGAGTCAACTCAGCTCGGTTCAGGTCAACAAGGCAATGCGGTCAAGGTCGGATTCGGTGTCGGGTCAGATTACGTGTTCAGGAAGCGGGTCAAAGTTTCGGGTTCGGTTTGGTCAAGGTGTCAGCTTCAGAAGCGGTTCGGGTTGACTCGGTCAACTCAGTGAGTTGACTCGGTCAACTCAGTGAGTTGACTAGGTCAACTCAGCATGTCGACTCAGCTTGGTTCAAGCTTCGGTTCGGGTCTCGCGATTTCGGTCAGACGATTCGGTTGGCTCGGTCAAACCGAGTCGACTCAGCGGGTCAACTCAGTCCACGTTTAGACGACTCAACAAGAGTTTTTGGTAATGGTTAAAGTTGTGATTTCATTAAGTTATAATTCTAATCTAACGTGACTAACGAGCTCGAACCGGTCAATTATAAGTACGTTAATATATTTGGCAAAATTTCATGTATATTGATGAATCTTGATTGAATTTTTGAAAATAAAACGACAACTTGTGTTGTCGGGGCCGTCCATAAACAGAGGAAACTCTGCCCGTTTTTCGAGAAAATCCGCAAACACAAAAGGCGTTTTATTATCGGATTCAAATAATCTTTTACAAAGGCGACAATTTGGATATTATTTCGATGATGCTTTTATAAAATAAAACATGAAATAATATTTTCAATTCTTTTATTACTTTCGACAATCCTTTCAAGTATCAAACAATACGAAATCTTTTCGTAAACTTGAATATAGTTTATATGCTATTTCAAAATATCAAACGACACGACGAGTCGGAAATTTATTTACAACAAATAAATATAATTATTATATTTATTATAAACTTCGGAATTTCGACAACTCCTTTATAAAGTCAATATAATTATTTATATTGTTTCAAACGCCGAACACACTTTCGTTTATAAAAATAAATATAGTTATATATTTATTTTCAAACACGACAATCCGACGATTCTTTCATGAATATGACTTTTTATATTCACGTCAAACGCCTAAATGGCATAGACATACACTTTGATAAATATCATAGGAGACGTATATATGATACGAATTGGTTATACGTTATTTTCATACAAACTTTTGTACATACACGTACGATTTCTCGAGACAACTAACGCGATTATATCAATATATTTATATACTTTTATATAAATATTCATATATTTTAAACCTCACGAGAACTAAGTCTTTTCGAGACTTCTTAAATACCGACGAATAAACGAATTACGCAAGCATAACTTCTTCGCTTCTTTCAAGTTAACAACTTACTGTCGAATCGTTCGGCTAACGATTCGGTAGAGCTCGGTGACACGTAGACTAGTTACCGCTTTTATTTAGAAACTTATTAGATATTCCGTGTTAGGAATATTGTAGAATGCACGCTAGCGAGTCTCATTTTGGAAACGACATCACGGAGTCGTAATTAGCTAGCTTTGCACATGGAAATTCAGGTGAGTTCATAACCCCCACTTTTTACTGTTTACATTTTTGTAAATGTTTTCGGGGTGGAAAGACATGCACGTTTTGCAAAAAACATACAAAGTTCTGAACAAATGCAAAACTCATTTTTCTAAATCATATTACGAAGGGATTTCAAGGAACTCAAATGATTTACGAAAGGTTTATACTAAACATACCGGTTTTTACAAAACAAATGCGTATTATCGAAAGGTGAATGATTTTCATGACTAGGGATGGGATCATCTGGTGATAATATTGAGGAAGGATCAGTCTTAGAGACTGGGGGAGGATCAGTCTTAGAGACTGGGGTAAAATACATGTACAATGATTACAGACACTTACGAGTACTTTTTACATGGTATGGTTAGCGTAAGGAGGGTTACTACTTAGATCATGTGAGTGGGTAGGCGCAACTTGAGGCCATTAATCCTCATTGTTGGACCGAGGGACAGTAGCGGTAGATCTATCTGGGTGTAGCGAGCCCAGCCCCAGGCCCAACAGTACGGACCTCGGGGTGACTTTGTGCCCGACGCATAAATCTGCTAGGTTTGAGTCTTCCTACTTGCACTTCACACATACCATTGGCTTTGCAAACCATTGGTGATCTCTTTTTTTTTCCTTATTGCTACATACCAGGGACATATATACTTACAAAGATTTATTTCAAATCTTTCACAACTCAATACTATTTCAAAAACCATTTGCAAACCGGTTATTTCAAAGCTTTGCAAACCATTGGCAAGAAAATGACTTTTGATTCGTTTTCTCAATACTATTTCAAAAACCGGTTATTCCAAAGATTTATTTCAAATCTTTCACAACTCAAAAGATTTATTTCAAATCTTTCACAACTCAAAAGATTTATTTCAAATCTTTTACAAACAAACTATGAACTCGCTCAACTTTATGTTGATTTTTCGTGTGACAACCCTCACCAAACCAGGTATCCGTACGACTTAATTAATATTTAATTACTGCTTAATTACTGTGCTTGCTTACAACTGTGATTAAACTGCTTACTGATTTCTGATACATACATACTCATGCATCACATTTTATACAGTCACTCTATTATTTTTACACAAACATCAGTGACAACCTTGATGCATAAAAGCACAGTGAGCACACTATACGGGATACCCAGTAAACATGCTGACATAGCCAGCATCAGACAGTTACTGTCTCTAAGGCCAGTATGAGCCGGGAATAGATTACTACACTAGTAGAGAGTGTAGGGAAATGAGGGTTGTAGAACAGCGTCACTGTGTGATAGTTATAGTGACTGGATGTGCCAAAAAAAATATGTTTTAAACACTAAATTCTGCTCTTTAAATAAAAATTCAGCTTTTAAGCAAACTAGTAAAGTGCAAAAACATGGAAAAATATTACTAGACACTTTCTAAAGTGTCGGGAATAAATTGTGTCACTAAAAGAAATAATAACGGCACTTTAAACGCTTATGTAGCACATTAACGGATTGATATCCAACCGAACAACCGGACTCTACCCGGAACCTAAAAATATTGTCATTGACACTATTTTTCCTTTTCTGTGCCAGTTAGGGTCCCCGAATACCCTAACACCCGTTATATTATATAACACTCTAACAATTGATTTAATCACCTAAATTAACATGACTAGCACTTAGCCATTTAGTTAAAATCAAACTAAATGCCCCCCCCCCCCCCCCATGAACCGTCGGTTTTCCCCATGTAGGGAACACACCACATGCTTTTGATTTTTTTTAATCCATTTGTCTAATATCTAACAAGCATTTTATCCCATGGTTAATATATTTGGAATGGTCCTTAAATTAGAACATAGGTCCACCACTTCACATATTCACCAACTCAAAAAAAAAAATTCCATTCTTTCTTTCTTTCTTGGCTACTCTCGGCCGATCATACATACACACCCACATCACTTTCAAATATAGATATTGCAATTTTACATTCAACCAAAGGTGAAGGATCGCATACGAGGAGGCTCGGTGCTTACGGAATCGCAAGTACCTCACTACATTGCTTTTAACCACCTAGTTTTCGTCTAGTTTCTTCCCTAGCCTCGAGCTAGTAGTAAGTGACTCTAAATGCCTTTTTGATCTATTCTAAAGTGGTTAATAAAAGATTTAACGGGCAAAAATCATAAACACTAGAGATCAAAGATAAAGTCTACAAAAAAAATATAAACAAGGTGGTTAATGGATGAATATTGGTGTAAAACTTATAAAACTTGTCTTGTTATGATTATTTAGTGTTGTTTTATGCTAGTGTTAGTTCGGATCGTCATCTAACCCGACTAAGTCATGTTCATGGAACATGACCTAGTGTATGTTAAAGTGTGAAAAGTGGTTAGATGAAGAACACTACTACTTATAACCATGAACTTGTGTAAAAACAATTTTTCTTATGAAATGGAGTTCTAAACTAGTAGATCTAAAGATCTACAAGTGATATTTTCGAAGGACCAAGTGTAAAATGAAATCATACTTTTTAAGCTGGATCCTTCCTAAACAAAGGTGATTTTTGTGAACACACAAGTGTGTAGACACTTGTGTGACAAAGAGTTTTAACAAAGAATTATTTTTGTAATTTTTGACAAGAAGTTGTAAAGATGTATCTTCTTTAAAAACAAGGTTCTCAAACAAATCGCAAAACACATGAACTTGTGGTTTGTGCAAAATATGTAGCAATTTTCCCCATATTTTTAGTAGATCTTTTATAAATTTGTTGATTGATGTTGGGAACATTGTTGATTTGAAATTTTAAAAGAAAATGATACGCTTGTAAGCGTGGCCACCTCCAGTTACAGAGGAAACTCTGGCGAAATTTTTCCAAAAATCCAACACTTGTAAATATTTTTATCACAAGTGTTATGGATATATTTTTAACTTGTTTTCCCGAATAACTTTCGCCACGATTTTTATTACAAAATTTCTAAGTGTCGGAGGTGGGATTTTCACAAATAAAACTTGCTAAAATATATATTTAGAATATATATTTTCATAACAACACTTGTGTAAATTTTTATGATTATTTTGTGAACTACGTAAATATTATTTTTAGGGTAAAAATAATATTACTAAATATTCACGGCTCCAAAATAATACGAACGCCTTCACAATAAATATTTAAGTTACACCGGTATTATTTATACCACCCGAACCTTACAACGTAACTTACGTATTTTCAGAAAATACTCATAAGTGTGTATTTTGGACAAGGATATTATTTTGGAAAATTATATGGAATAAAATATAATATTTTTGGGAAAAATAATTATATTTTGGAAGTAAAGTATTTTGGTCAAGTGAAATGAAATATATTACATTAAGTGAGACTTAATAATATATATCGAAGTTATACGAACGCACATGTATTAAAAACCCCCATCCTTGGGAAGGAATATATTTACAAAATAATTACGAAGTGTAATTACGAAATAGTTGCCTAACTATTTCCCAAAGACATTAAACCTTAAGCTAAGGCACGGCCGTCCGTCTAATAGAAGTTAGTACGTGTAGGTCGTCGCACAGCAGGTTGACTGGGAGATACTTTTTAGAGACGCACTTCGGTGAGTTCATGCTCCCCCTTTTCTTTTAACTGTTTTCAGTTTTACAACTCCGGGGGGTGAAATACATGTTACATACTGATTACAAACGTTTTATACATGGTATGATTATCTAAGGAACTTACTACTAGATCACGTGAATGGTTAGGCTATTATCGTAAGAACATTAATCCTTGTATAAGGACCGAGAGGCATGAGTGATAGATCTATCGGGTGTTGCGAGCCCCACACATGGGCCAGCGTGTGGCTGCATGTGGTGACTATGCCGTTCCGCCGGAAGGACCGGTATGAAATACGCGTTACAGGTTTGAGTGCTTCCTAGGCCATGTCACTTATTAATGTATTAGCTACACATTAATCGATCTCTTTTTCTTAATTGCTACATACCAGGGATTTTTATACTTACAAAGGTTTTACATACTCACTACACATGAACTCGCTCAACAATTTTTGTTGATTTTTCCAACTTACATGTATTTCAGGGAACTAAGGATCTGGCACGATATGCTACGTTTTCACGCTGCGTTAGAGTTATGGGATCATCCAAGTTTAGGGGTTGTGGCTTTTACCTGGACAAGTCACAGTTCTTAAACTTCGTCTATTTTAAGTTTATGGTTGTGTCTTTCAAACAATGTTTTTATGTTATTAGGTTGTTATTTCCGTTGCATGTGTCAACGCCTTAAGACAATGTTGTGGTATTTTACTTTTCAAACTTAAATCAATGGATGATCTGCATGGTTTTATTTTCATATAGCTTTGTTGTGATTAAGCTATGGTATTAAGAAGTCACACCAAACAAACCCACGCTTCCGCAAAGCCAGGGTGTGACAGCTTGGTATCAGAGCTCTGATCATAGCGAACTAGGATTCTTTCTCGAGTCTAGACTATGATTACTAGGGCTCTCACGAAAACATTTTTACGCTGCATACCACATAAGTCCAGATCCAAAACGTTTTTTTTTTACAAACAAAAGTTGAGCACATTTTATTTATTAGTTATGGCTCAGTCTGGGAGGCTGAGGCTCGATCTGAGAGGCTGAGGCTCAGTCTGAGAGGCTGAGGAAGTAGGCTAGTGGGACTAGGAAGAACAGTCCGAAAGGCTGGGAAGGTAATTTGAGAGACTAGGAGATTCAGTCTGGGAGGCTGGGAGGCTAGTGGGACTAGGAGAACTATTTGATTGCTTATTGGACTAATGTGCTTATTTGACTATATGATTGATTATTTGTACGTATGTGTGTTTGTGTTACAAACGTCGTGCCTTCATCAGATACTAGAGAGTCGGACACTACAGATCCCACGACCATAGTATCAGGCGACATAGTTTCATCGGAGCACGAGGTGTACACTTCCGATATGACCAGCACAGATGAGGACGACTTTCAGCCCTTTGCACTGCCTGATGTCGTAGCAGATCCTGCTGATGGCCATCTTGTTGGGGATTTGCCACTCGCGGTGATCCCTGCTCCTGTGCCCCTTGCCGCTTATCCCGTTGTTGATATGCCCCCCGACGTTGTCTCTGATGACGATGTCAATCTATTAGAGGAGGACCCACTTGAGGGCGAGGCCCTATTGTTGCTGGTGATAGCCTACTGCTTGCTGACGCTCCTGCAGAGGAGGCTCATGCCCATTCACCGGTCCCAGACTCATTTGAGCCTGTGGCGTCCGCATCTTTGCATATACAGGGAGTGCAGCACCACTCACACGACGCCGACCCTGATATGGCGTCATCAGCTGCACTAGTTCCCTCACACAACTTTGAGTTTGATCGCGACATTGAGGACGATTCTGTTTTTCCACCTGGTTTTGATCCAGAACATGACATTGAGTTCATACACTTAGACCAGCCCTTGGAGGATCCTGTAGCCCCTGTCGACCCTATGTTTGTTGATCCAGCTGATCTTGAGATGGAGTTTGTTGATCCGGAGCCGACTGTGGCCCCTGAGCCAGGCGTTGCTCCTGACCCCGCATTGGAGCATGACCCTGTTCATGCCGATGCACCTGCTGTTCCTCCTTGATTGATCATCTGCTTGGACGAGAGGAAAATTGGGGTAACTGTGCAAGACAATTTATTATTACGGGGGCCCACGTAATAACGACTTGTAGTGCACAGAAATCCTGTGGACTCTGTGGGTCAAGCTAATGAAAACCAATATAGCAGGAAATAACTAAAACACGAATGACCAAGGCGATGTAGCCTCGAGTTCATTCTATTACAAGCAACAGGCCAAATTGACAAGCCTATGTGAAGGCTCAGAAATTTATTTCCTCGCTCATACATTGAGTATATATACGTGTGAAATTGGGTGATTACATGATGGCTTATGGTGCTGTGTATCTCATAGACAATTGAAATGTTGTCTAACCCACTTCATACCACATCGACAGAAGAGAATGTCACCCAGACATGGCACAGACACCAGTACGTTGCCAAGGACAGAAGCCGAGCTGCAAGAACGCATCTCACAGGCAATTGCACGACATGAAGCCCTCCACTCTAAGCACAGGAATGGCACTACTGGAAATAACCCTCCAACTGGCTGCACCTATAAGCAGTTCCTGAACTGCAAGCCTTTGAACTTTGACGAAATAGGAGGCGTCGTGGCATTTGTTCGTTGGTCCGAAAAGACTGACTCCATTCTAAGAATGAGTAACTGTTCGCCCCAACAGAGTGTTACCTATATCTCGGGGTTATTTCTGGATGGCACACTCTTATGGTGGGACCTTCAGGTTCAGACCCTTGGTACAGATGCTGCTTATGCACTGAGCTGGGACGAGCTCAAAGAAATGATGGAGAAGAAATATTGTTTCTAGGGCCAGAATCCAGAAGCTTGAGGTGGAGTTCTGGAATTTGAAAATGGACGAACCAAAGATTCCTGAATACGTCCAGCAATTGCACGACTTGTCTAGGGTCGTCCCCTACTTAGTCAAACCGGAATTCAAAAGGATTGAACGATTCATTTGGGGACTTGCACCCTAGATCAGGGGCATGGTTACTACCTCGAAGCCCCCAACCATTGCAGAGGCTATCGATATGGGTAATTTGTTTATAACATGAGATGTTATGTGGTTGATTTATTTATAACATGAGATGTTATGTGTTGATATTGTTGAATACATACGTACACTCTACTTACTACGACCTGACCAACGTAAACCATCTTTTAGAAGATGCCACCAAGACGCGAGACGCGCATGCCTGCCAACGAGGCAGAACTTCAACAAATCATCGCTGCCGCCATAGCGCAGTACGCAGCCTCACAAGGAGGACCCAGCGGAAGCAGCTCGAACAACAACGGCAACAACAATCCACCTCATGGGTGCACATACAAGCAGTTTCTTGACTGCAAGCCGGTAAACTTCGACGGCACTGGAAGTGCTGTTGCTTTTGTCCGATGGGCCGAGAAGACAGAATCAGTTCTCCGAATGAGCAAGTATGCTCCAGACCAGCAAGTTACTTACATTTCTGGGCTATTCTTGGACGGAGCCCTGTCCTGGTGGAACTTACAAGTTCGGACACTTGGTGAAGCCGCAGCCTACGAAATGACATGGAACGAGCTGAAAGAGCTCATGCGTAAAAAGTATTGCTCTCGCGCTGAGATCCAGAGGTTGGAAACTGAGTTTTGGCATTTGAAGATAGAAGGTCTGAAAATCGCAGAGTATGTTCAAAGGTTTCACGACCTGTCACATGTGGTACCTTATATGGTCACACCAGAATTCAAGCGGATTGAGCGCTTCATTTGGGGTTTAGCTCCTCAAATCATAAGTATGGTGACCTCTTCAAAGCCGGAAACTATCACTGAGGCAATTGATCTGAGTGTGGTTCTTACTGAGGAGGCTATCCGCCTAAACAAGTTTTCTGATGTTGAGCAAAAGAAGAAGGAGACTCACGTAGAGTCGTCCGGGGGTAACAAAAGGAAATTCTCGAACTTCAAGCAGGGAACTAGCCACGTTGGCAAGAAAGAACCAAGCGCACCGACCCAAGCTGCGACTGGTACTGGAAGGAGAGGAAAGGGATATATGGGTACTCATCCCAAGTGTTTCTCCTACCAACGTCATCATTCTGGCCGATGCGGGCCAAAAGTACGTGAAGCTTGTGGAAAACTTGGCCACTTGAAGGATTCTTGTTGGGCTAGTGCTGGCCGGGGAGGCCAATGAGGTTATCGTAATAGAAACAATAATCGTGGTGGTATTGGGAATCGCCCACAGGGGAACAATGGAGGAAATGGGAATCGAGGCAACAATGTGAATCAAGCTGGTAATGTGAACTGAAACAACAACAATCAAGCTGGAAATGGTGGAGGAAACGGGCAAAGACCAGGTTGTTTTAACTATGGTGACATTGGGCACTATAAGAGGAACTGCCCAGAATTGAACCAAGCACGGGGAAGGGTTTTCAATATCGAAGCGAGGGAAGCGCGCCAGGATCCCAATGTTGTTACTGGTACGTTCCCTATAAACCAATGCTTTGCATCCGTTTTATTTGATACTGGTGCCGATTATAGCTTCGTATCGTTAGAGTTTAAGAATATGCTTGGTTTAGCCGCTAGTAAACTAGATATCCCGTACTCAATCGAATTGGCGAATGGAAAGTTAGTAGAAGCTAATGAAGTGGTCAGAGGTTGTGTAATCGAATTGGGAGAGCGTGAGTTTGCTTTGGATCTACTACTAGTCCAGCTGGGGAGCTTCGACGTGGTAGTAGGAATGGATTGGTTATCAAGCAACAAGGCTGAGATTGTTTGTCACGAAAAGGTCGTTCGTATCCCAACCGAAGATGGAGAAACAATTGTGGTTCATGGGGAGAAGCGGGATACGCCTTTAAGAATTATCAGTTGCCTGAAAGCTCGTAAGTGTTTACAAAAGGGATGTGCTGCCTTCCTGGCACACATCGTGGATAAGAAAGCTGCTGAGCCAAAAATCGAAGACATCCCTATCGTGAGGGAATATCCTGAAGTCTTTCCAGAGGACTTGCCAGGATTGCCACCCCAAAGGCAAGTGGAATTTCACATCGACTTAGTTCCAAGCGCCGCGCCTGTAGCTAGGGCACCTTATAGACTTGCACCGTCTGAGATGCAAGAATTGTCGACACAACTCCAAGAGTTGCTAGACAAGGGGTTCATCAGACCAAGCTTCTCACCTTGCGGAGCTCCGGTCCTGTTTGTCAAGAAGAAGGACGGTAGTTTTCGTATGTGCATCGACTACCGGGAGTTGAATAAGCTGACGATCAAGAATAGATACCCTCTGCCAAGAATCGATGATTTATTCGATCAACTCCAAGGTTCAAGCTTTTATTCAAAGATCGATCTTCGATCTGGATACCATCAGCTAAGGATACAAGAGGAGAGTATCCCGAAAACAGCCTTCAGAACTCGTTATGGACATTACGAGTTCCTAGTTATGCCGTTTGGGTTGACAAACGCGCCTGCTGTTTTTATGGACCTAATGAACCGAGTCTGCAAGCCGTATCTTGATAAGTTCGTGATTGTATTCATCGACGATATTTTGATTTATTCAAAGACAAAGGCTGAACACAAACAACACTTAAGAGCTATTTTGGAGTTGCTGAAAAGGAACAGTTGTACGCCAAGTTCTCAAAGTGCGAGTTTTGGCTACGCGAAGTCCAGTTTCTTGGACACGTGGTTAATGGAAATGGAATCCATGTTGATCCCACAAAGATCGAGGCAATCAAGAGTTGGGAGACTCCAAAGACGCCAAACGAGATTCGGCAAATTCTTAGGTTTGGCTGGCTATTACCGAAGATTCATTGAGGATTTTTCAAAAATCGCTCAACCACTGACACTCCTCACGCAAAAGGATAAGAAGTTTGATTGGGGAATCAAACAGGAGGAAGCGTTTCAGTTGTTAAAGGATAAGCTCTGCAATGCGCCGATCTTTGCACTACCGGAAGGTACAGACGATTTAGTGGTATATTGTGATGCTTCGCGCCAAGGATTGGGTTGCGTATTGATGCAACGCCAGAAAGTTATAGCTTACGCATCACGCCAACTGAAGGTACATGAAAAGAACTATACCACGCACGATTTAGAACTAGGCGCAATGGTATTTGCATTGAAGATCTGGAGACATTACCTATACGGTACGAAGTGTACAATCTTCACAGATCATAAAAGCCTACAACACATATTCGACCAGAAAGAGCTGAATATGAGACAAAGACGTTGGGTCAAATTGTTGAACGATTACGACTGCGAGATAAAGTACCATCCAGGGAAGGCGAATGTGGTCGCCGATGCCCTAAGTCGTAAAGAAAGGATCAAGCCCATAAGGGTTAGGGCTTTAGAATTGATTATCCATATAGATCTCTCTCTACGCATTCGTGCTGCACAGAGAGAAGCTTTGAAAGGAAGGAATATTGGAGATGAGTATCTCCGTGGGATGGAGAAGCAATTAGTACCAAACGAGGAAGGAACTTTATGTTTTATGAAAAGAATTTAGGTTCCTCTGTTCGGTGGGTTGAGAAAAGTTATTTTTGATGAGGCACACAAATCACGGTACTCTATTCATCCCGGTGCGGATAAGATGTACCAGGATCTTAAGGATTATTATTGGTGGCCCAGGATGAAGGGCGACGTTGCTGTTTATGTTAGCAAATGTTTGACGTGTGCCAAGGTGAAAGCTGAATACCAGAAGCTTTCGGGACTTCTGCAACAACCTGAAATTCCCAAGTGGAAATGGGAACATATTTCAATGGATTTTATAACGAAGTTGCCAAGGACGCCCAGGGGTCATGAAACTATTTGGGTGATAGTTGACCGCCTAACAAAATCCACGCACTTCTTGCCAACCAAAGAGAAGGACAACACTAGTAAACTTGCGGAAATATACATGCGGGAGATTGTTGCACGTCATGGAGTGCCCCTCTCGATTATCTCTGATAGAGATGGGAGATTTGTATCAAGGATTTGGCAATCCTTCCAAGAAGCTTTTGGCTCACAATTGAACCTAAGTACTGCATTTCATCCGCAAACTGATGGCCAAAGTGAAAGAACTATTCAGACATTGGAGGATATGCTGAGAGCTGTGTAATGGATCTTGGTGGTAGCTGGGATAAGCATTTACCATTGGCCGAATTCTCATACAACAACAGCTACCACACCAGTATTGGAGCCGCGCCATTTGAAGCTCTTTACGGACACAAGTGTCGATCACCCCTATGCTGGGCTGACGCAGGTGATAGGCAGCTTGTTGGTCCTGAAATCGTCCAAGAGACGACAGACAAGATTGCGCAGATTCGAAAACGCATCGAAGCGGCTCGCGACAGACAGAAGGCCTATGCAGATCCAATCCGGAAACAATTGGAATTCTAAGTTGGAGATATGGTTTTATTGAAAGTTTCACCCTGGAAGGGTGTGGCACGCTTCGGAAAGCGTGGGAAGTTGAATCCGCGTTACACTGGCCCTTTCAGAATTCTGCAAAGGATTGGGCTTGTAGCCTACAAGTTGGACCTACCTGCTGAACTCCATGGTGTTCACGATACATTCCATGTATCAAATTTGAGAAAGAGTCCAACTCAAGATACAGTGATCATTCCCGCTGACGAAGTTCATATCGACGACACGCTCCACTTCACTGAAGAACCTGTTGAGGTCACGGATTAGAAAGTTAACAAAACTCGCAGGAGCAGTGTCAAACTCGTCAAAGTTCGTTGGAATGCAAGACATGGGCCGGAATTCACGTCGGAACGTGAGGATCGAATGAGAGAGGAATACCCCCATTTATTTCCTAAGAACCCTACATCTAGAAGCAGAACTTAAATTTCGGGACGAAATTTCTTTAACGGGGGGAGAATGTGACAACCCTCACCAAACCAGGTATCCGTACGACTTAATTAATATTTAATTAATGCTTAATTACTGTGCTTGCTTACAACTGTGATTAAACTGCTTACTGATTTCTGATACATACATACTCATGCATCACATTTTATACAGTCACTCTATTATTTTTACACAAACATCAGTGACAACCTTGATGCATAAAAGCACAGTGAGCACACTATACGGGATACCCAGTAAACATGATGACATAGCCAGCATCAGACAGTTACTGTCTCTAAGGCCAGTATGAGCCGGGAATAGATTACTACACTAGTAGAGAGTGTAGGGAAATGAGGGTTGTAGAACTGCGTCACTATGTGATAGTTATAGTGACTGGATGTGCCAAAAAAAATATGTTTTAAACACTAAATTCTGCACTTTAAATAAAAATTCAGCTTTTAAGCTAACTAGTAAAGTGCAAAAACATGGAAAAATATTACTAGACACTTTCCAAAGTGTCGGGAATAAATTGTGTCACTAAAAGAAATAATAACGGCACTTTAAACGCTTATGTAGCACATTAACGGATTGATATCCAACCGAACAACCGGACTCTACCCGGAACCTAAAAATATTGTCATTGACACTATTTTTCCTTTTCTGTGCCAGTTAGGGTCCCCGAATACCCTAACACCCGTTATATTATATAACACTCTAACAATTGATTTAATCACCTAAATTAACATGACTAGCACTTAGCCATTTAGTTAAAATCAAACTAAATGCCCCCCCCCCCCCCCACATGAACCGTCGGTTTTCCCCATGTAGGGAACACACCACATGCTTTTGATTTTTTTTTTAATCCATTTGTCTAATATCTAACAAGCATTTTATCCCATGGTTAATATATTTGGAATGGTCCTTAAATTAGAACATAGGTCCACCACTTCACATATTCAGCAACTCAAAAAAAAAATTCCATTCTTTCTTTCTTTCTTGGCTACTCTCGGCCGATCATACATACACACCCACATCACTTTCAAATATAGATATTGCAATTTTACATTCAACCAAAGGTGAAGGATCGCATACGAGGAGGCTCGGTGCTTACGGAATCGCAAGTACCTCACTACGTTGCTTTTAACCACCTAGTTTTCGTCTAGTTTCTTCCCTAGCCTCGAGCTAGTAGTAAGTGACTCTAAATTCCTTTTTGATCTATTCTAAAGTGGTTAATAAAAGATTTAACGGGCAAAAATCATAAACACTAGAGATCAAAGTTAAAGTCTACAAAAAAAAAATATAAACAAGGTGGTTAATGGATGAATATTGGTGTAAAACTTATAAAACTTGTCTTGTTATGATTATTTAGTGTTGTTTTATGCTAGTGTTAGTTCGGATCGTCATCTAACCCGACTAAGTCATGTTCATGGAACATGACCTAGTGTATGTTAAAGTGTGAAAAGTGGTTAGATGAAGAACACTACTACTTATAACCATGAACTTGTGTAAAAACAATTTTTCTTATGAAATGGAGTTCTAAACTAGTAGATCTAAAGATCTACAAGTGGTATTTTCGAAGGACCAAGTGTAAAATGAAATCATACTTTTTAAGCCGGATCCTTCCTAAACAAAGGTGATTTTTGTGAACACACAAGTGTGTAGACACTTGTGTGACAAAGAGTTTTAACAAAGAATTATTTTTGTAATTTTTGACAAGAAGTTGTAAAGATGTATCTTCTTTAAAAACAAGGTTCTCAAAGAAACCAAGTTTATTTATAAAAGATCTACTAAAAATATGGGGAAAGTTGCTACATATTTTGCACAAACCACAAGTTCATGTGTTTTGCGATTTATATTTATTTTGACTATTTTGATGATGAAACTTTGTTGATTGATGTTGGGAACATTGTTGATTTGAAATTTTAAAAGAAAATGATACGCTTGTAAGCGTGGCCACCTCCAGTTACAGAGGAAACTCTGGCGAAATTTTTCCAAAAATCTAACACTTGTAAATATTTTTATCACAAGTGTTATGGATATATTTTTAACTTGTTTTCCCGAATAACTTTCGCCACGATTTTTATTACAAAATTTCTAAGTGTCGGAGGTGGGATTTTCACAAATAAAACTTGCTAAAATATATATTTAGAATATATATTTTCATAACAACACTTGTGTAAATTTTTATGATTATTTTGTGAACTACGTAAATATTATTTTTAGGGTAAAAATAATATTACTAAATATTCACGGCTCCAAAATAATACGAACGCCTTCACAATAAATATTTAAGTTATACCGGTATTATTTATACCACCCGAACCTTTTACAACGTAACTTACGTATTTTCAGAAAATACTCATAAGTGTGTATTTTGGACAAGGATATTATTTTGGAAAATTATATGGAATAAAATATAATATTTTTGGGAAAAATAATTATATTTTGGAAGTAAAGTATTTTGGTCAAGTGAAATGAAATATATTACATTAAGTGAGACTTAATAATATATATCGAAGTTATTCGAACGCACATGTATTAAAAACCCCCATCCTTGGGAAGGAATATATTTACAAAATAATTACAAAGTGTAATTACGAAATAGTTGTCTAACTATTTCCCAAAGACATTAAACCTTAAGCTAAGGCACGACCGTCCGCCTAATAGAAGTTAGTACGTGTAGGTCGTCGCACAGCAGGTTGACTGGGAGATACTTTTTAGAGACGCACTTCGGTGAGTTCATGCTCCCCCTTTTCTTTTAACTGTTTTCAGTTTTACAACTCCGGGGGTGAAATACATGTTACATACTGATTACAAACGTTTTATACATGGTATGATTAGCTAAGGAACTTACTACTAGATCACGTGAATGGTTAGGCTATTATCGTAAGACCATTAATCCTTGTATAAGGACCGAGAGGCATGAGTGATAGATCTATCGGGTGTTGCGAGCCCCACACATGGGCCAGCGTGTGGCTGCATGTGGTGACTATGTCGTTCCGCCGGAAGGACCGGTATGAAATACGCGTTAAAGGTTTGAGTGCTTTCTAGACCATGTCACTTATTAATGTATTAGCTACACATTAATCGATCTCTTTTCCTGAATTGCTACATACCAGGGATTTTTATACTTACAAAGGTTTTACATACTCACTACACATGAACTCGCTCAACAATTTTTGTTGATTTTTCCAACTTACATGTATTTCAGGGAACTAAGGATCTGGCACGGTATGCTACGTTTTCACGCTGCGTTAGAGTTATGGGATCATCCAAGTTTAAGGGTTGTGGCTTTTACCTGGACAAGTCACAGTTCTTAAACTTCGTCTATTTTAAGTTTATGGTTGTGTCTTTCAAACA
Source organism: Helianthus tuberosus (assembly GCA_030545235.1). Classification (NCBI taxonomy): domain Eukaryota; kingdom Viridiplantae; phylum Streptophyta; class Magnoliopsida; order Asterales; family Asteraceae; genus Helianthus; species Helianthus tuberosus. The sequence goes on along the minus strand of JARYGA010030007.1, from coordinate 2,203 downwards.
ATGTTTTTATGTTATCAGGTTGTAATTTCCGTTGCATGTGTCAACGCCTTAAGACAATGTTGTGGTATTTTACTTTTCAAACTTAAATCAATGGATGATCTGCATGGTTTTATTTTCATATAGCTTTGTTGTGATTAAGCTATGGTATTAAGAAGTCACACCAAACAAACCCACGCTTCCGCAAAGCCAGGGTGTGACATTTCGCATGTTTCTTTCTCAGGTTACTTTTCAAACAATGGAACGGTTGGAATAGGAGAACCATTGGAGACTCGAGTACTTAGTGGGCGTTCAATTTCTAGAAAGTCTTAGCTTTTTGCTTCCGCTGTGCAATGAAGATACCAGTCCAGTCACGCCAGCTCTGATAATTTCGGGGTGTGACAGATTGGTATCAGAGCTATACGTTGCAGCGAATTAGGTTTCTGTTGTGATACCTAGGCTCTAACCTCACTTTTCTCTGGGACTTAGACTATTAAGACGTTGAATACATACAGAACGCCTAGTACTCGAATATGGTCTCCAACCGTTGCCGAAAAACAAACAGTCAAGATTTTGTTTTCAAACATACGCTAAAGTGGTGTTTTACCCACGATACACAAACAGTCGCATACAGTACACGAAACTCTGAGAGTTTAGGAAACATGCATGTAAGACCTTCGGAAACTTGTGTTGAAGTTCATTAAAGGTCATCACGTAGGAACCGCGAATATTAACTCGGGTACACACTATTATCCATATTGTCTATGATATTTTAACTTCCAGAGCAGGCAGCCTACGCATAACGAAACGCTAGTGCACGAGAATACATGGAACTCAAATTTTAAGTCAACGGATGTCGGAGTACATCACATTCTACGCAAAACGAAACACTAGCGCACGAGAATACATGGAACTCAATTTCTACGTCAACGGATGTCGGGGTACATCACCTTCTACGCGGCACACAACGCTAGTGCACAGGTATACGTGAAACTTAAGCTATACATCAACGGAGGTTGAGGTACGACACATACGACTATCGAGGCAAGGCCTTTGAAAAGACACGATGGCGCAATTCAATGACGACACTAGATTCCTGTCAGCAGGAGAACTAACGATCAGGAAACGACAACTTGTCATGCGATCCTGCAACTACACGAATCACGCCAGGAAGAAGAAGATTGTCTCCGCATTTTCCCCCTACCTAATTAATGACGAGTACGCTATGTTCGACATTCCATGGTAATGTCACTTAACAACCGGATATCACATGCGACCCCAGGTAAAGTCCTCAAAATTTCTTTTATTGAAATTTCAAATTTCACACTTACTGAGTAGATTTTCGTATCTCTACTCCCCTTAATGGTCATTGTATCACGATCATCTCTCTACAAGTTACATACATGGTTTTCGTTGCGACCATGCCGAAAGCTGTCTTGTTGGTACATGTATTTATTGTCGCCTAGCGCCGAAACCAAGTTCAATTGTTTGAACTTGTCCATTACACATATTCACTTCAGAGCATCATATGATGTATTGGGAGCATCATATTCAAATTTGTTTTAACAAGTGTTTCATTTGTTCCTAGTCGAAGTAAATTTGTTTGGCATTCGACTCCATTAAATTGTTTGTTGATTTCGACACCTTGTGGTGGTATTATCACTTATTTGAACCTTGCGCTAAACTCATTTACATATCTTATGCACGGATTTAATTATTCATTTATTGATTCAGATTAAATCCGCTTTGATTTATCACATTACAACAGTCTTAATACAATTGTGTGTTAAGACAATGGTACACAAATTCATCTCATATTCCGGTGTACCTCATAACGGTTCTTTCAACATCGATCGAATGCTTTGCGACATTCATTGCTTCTTCATCTTCGATCGAAAACATTATTTCTTTGATGTTCAAATTTCAATTGAAAATCCTATGATGTTTGTTTGGAACAAGCGTTCAGATTTATTTCGTTGAATCTTCATTTGACTTCAAACACGGTGAATTTGTTTGATCACCGCTATTATAGAGTTATTTAAATCACTACGACACCTTGTGGTGTCAGTACAAACTTGTAGCTTGGGCTAATTATATGATTGAGCATTTCATGTAAAACAACAGGTGATACTTGTTAGATCACCGCTATATTCGAATTGCTTCATTCACTAAGACACCTTGTGGCGTCGGTATAACTTGCAGCTTGTGCTGATCATGATCGAGCGTT
>JARYGA010030006.1:0-24593 GCA_030545235.1 Helianthus tuberosus | reverse complement strand
AAGTGCTTGAGGAAAGGATGTGTCACTTTCCTAGCACACGTTATAGACAAGAAGGCTGTGGAGCCAAAACTCGAAGACATTCCTGTGGTGAAGGAATTTCCTGATGTGTTTCCTGAGGATCTGCCAGGACTACCTCCGCAACGACAAGTCGAATTCCGTATAGACTTGGTTCCAGGAGCTGCTCCTGTAGCCAAGGCACCCTATCGACTTGCGCCATCCGAAATGCAAGAATTATCTACACAACTTCAAGAGTTGTTGGATAAAGGATTCATAAGGCCAAGCTTCTCACCCTGGGGAGCTCCAGTATTATTCGTAAAGAAGAAGGATGGAACACTGCGGATGTGTATCGATTACAGGGAACTGAACAAGCTCACTATCAAGAATCTGTACCCGCTACCGAGGATTGATGACTTATTTGATCAACTGCAAGGATCAAGCTACTATTCCAAGATCGACCTTCGGTCTGGATACCACCAGCTGAGAATCCAAGAGGAAAGCGTACCAAAGACTGCATTCAGAACGCGATATGGGCACTACGAATTTCTTGTGATGCCGTTTGGGCTGACGAATGCACCAGCGGTCTTTATGGATCTGATGAACTGTGTATGCAAACCATATCTCGATAAATTCATGATTGTATTTATCGACGATATCCTGATTTACTCGCGAACGAAAGAAGAACACGAGCAACACCTCAGGACTATCTTGGAACTACTGAAGAAAGAGAAGCTTTATGCAAAGTTCTCGAAATGCGAATTCTGGATTCGCGAAGTACAATTTCTTGGTCACGTTGTGAATGAGAAGGGCATTCATGTAGACCCATCCAAGATTGAAGCGATAAAGAACTGGGAAGCTCCCAAGACCCCAACCGAAGTTCGACAATTTTTGGGCTTAGCGGGCTATTATCGGCGATTCATCGAGAATTTCTCAAAGATAGCTCAACCGCTAACGACCCTTACACAGAAAGACAAGAAGTACGACTAGGGTCACAAACAAGAAGAAGCCTTCCAGTTACTTAAGAGCAAGCTATGCGATGCACCGATACTATCATTACCCGAAGGCACTGAAGACTTCGTGGTATACTGCGACGCCTCACGACAAGGCTTGGGTTGCGTGCTCATGCAACGCCAAAAAGTCATCGCTTACGCTTCAAGACAACTGAAGGTACATGAAAGAAACTATACCATGCACGACCTGGAGCTAGGTGCGGTAGTATTCGCCTTAAAGATTTGGCGACATTATTTATATGGTACTCGATGTACAATCTTCACAGATCACAAAAGCTTACAACACATATTTGATCAGAAGGAATTGAATGTGCGCCAGCGACGTTGGGTCGAGCTGCTGAACGATTATGACTGTGAGATTAAGTACCATCCTGGAAAGGCAAACGTTGTAGCGGACGCGTTGAGCCGAAAAGAAAGGGTTAAGGCCCTAAGGGTTCGAGCATTGGAAATGACGATTCGAACGAACCTCACTGCACGCATTCGGGATGCACAACAAGAATCTCTTAAAGAAGAGAACCGTAAAGCTGAATACCTACGGGGTATGCTGAAATACATGGTGCCAAACAAAGAGGGAGCCTTATACTTCAAGAAGCGTATTTGGGTTCCACTCTATGGTGGCATACGAGAAGTCATCCTTGATGAAGCCCACAAATCGAGATATTCGATCCATCCAGGATCGGACAAAATGTATCAAGACTTGAAGGAATATTACTGGTGGCCGAGACTTAAAAGCGACGTTGCTGTTTATGTTGGAAAATGCCTAACCTGTGCCAAGGTTAAGGCAGAATATCAGAAACCGTCCGGCCTACTACAACAACCAGAGATTCCCGTGTGGAAGTGGGAACAAATCTCGATGGACTTCATAACGAAATTACCCAGGACCCCGAGAGGGCACGATGTGATATGGGTAATAGTTGATCGATTAACGAAGTCTGCGCACTTCCTACCGATCCGAGAAAAAGACAGCACTGGAAAGCTTGCTGAAATATACTTAAGAGAAATTGTGGCACGTCATGGAGTGCCAATCTCAATCATTTCAGACAGAGATGGACGCTTTGTCTCAAGAATCTGGCAATCATTTCAGGAAGCCTTTGGATCTCAGTTAGATCTAAGCACGACATTTCATCCACAAACAGACGGCCAGAGCGAACGGACTATACAAACGTTAGAAGATATGCTTTGCGCATGTGTCATGGATCTAGGCGGCAGCTGGGATACTCATCTACCTTTAGTTGAGTTTTCCTACAATAACAGTTATCATACGAGCATAAAAGCCGCGCCGTTCGAAGCTCTTTATGGCCACAAGTGCCGATCGCCCTTATGTTGGGCAGATGCCGGAGATAAACGTATGGTTGGTCCTGAACTTGTACAAGAGACAACCGACAAGATTGCGCAGATCCGAGAGCGCATTAAGGCGGCTCGAGATCGACAAAAGAGCTACGCTGATCTGAAAAGAAAATCAGTAGAATTCGAGGTGGGAGACAAAGTGTTGTTAAAAGTCTCACCTTGGAAGGGCGTAGTCAGATTTGGAAAGCGTGGAAAGCTGAATCCACGATATATCGGACCATTTAGAATATTGAAGAGAATTGGTACCGTGGCATACAAGTTAGAGTTACCGGAAGAACTTAATGGAGTACATGATACGTTTCATGTATCCAACCTGAAGAAGAGTCCAACACAAGAAAACGTGATCATCCCGATGGATGAAGTGCATATTGATGAAGCCCTCCGATTTACAGAACAACCCGTTGAGGTTACCGACTGGAAAGTCAACAAGACCAGGAGGAGCAGCGTAAAACTTGTCAAAGCATGTTGGAGCTCTAAGCACGGACCCGAGTACACATGGGAACGTGAAGACCAGTTCAAGGAAAAGTATCCCCACCTATTCAAGAAGACTCCAGCGAGAGTTGGTTCAGCCTGAATTTCGGGACGAAATTCTTTTAACGGGGGGAGACTGTGACAACTGGCACAAACCGGTAATTTCCGTACACTTTAATCATTATTTAATGACTACAATTATGTGCTTAATTGTCAGCAATGTCTGAACACATGATTAAACAAGTGAATTCATGCACATTGTATACTATAAAATATTGCTTTATGCATAAACGAGAGCGTTGCGTCAAAAATAATAGTAAACTCACCGGTAAGACACACTGTGTCAACAGAACTGCAGAAAGCAGTCAGACAATAAAATTGGAGCCTAGGTGTAGGTCCGACAACAAGAATGCATTAAAACCCAAGAGTACATACAAGGGTTAATATATATGCAGTACGAAAGCAAAAATAAGCACTAAAAAGCACCCGAAACGCACTTTAAGTGTAGAATTTATATAATTCAGCAATAAATCAGCATTTAAACATATGAATATTATGGAGAAATGTCATTTTATTATCCAGAATACTTCCCCAAGTGTTGGGAATTGAAAGAGTACAAGAAAGGTACTTAAAAGACACTAAAAAGTGTAATTTAGCACTTTAACGAACCGGTGTCTAACCGAACAACCGGATATTACCCGGAACACCAAAATAATGCTAGAAGCATTGTTTTTATTTTTTTCTAAGCTAGTTAGGGTCCCCGTACACCTTAACACGCTATATATTACCTAACACACTTAACACTAAAAGTAACACTTAACATGTAACTAGGTTAAGTAACTTGGAAGTTGAAATGTAACCAAGACCCCCCCCCCCCCCCTCAACCATACGGTTACAAGGGGTATCCCACCCCTTGATTTTCTTGGTTTATTTAATATAATTGCCATGTACTTGGGTAGCATAATGACTAATGGGCAATAGAGTGTTGGAAAGTTTATATAACTAACCACTAGACATACCATCCTCACAACTTCAACACTTTCCTTCCTTCTTCTTCTTCTTGGCTACGGCTCACCACCACCTACCATCCACCATTTTTGTTCATCATCCATCCATTCCAAGGTGATTCTAAGGTGTCTCGAGCCTATTTAGGAAGGTTGCAAGCAACGGAACTTGAAGGACCTTCACCATTTGCTTTTATCCACCTCATTTGCACTCTTGAACTTCCCTAGCCTTGAGCTAGTAGTAAGTGCTCTAAAACACCTTCTTGATCTTGTCTAGAGTGGTTAATAAGAGATTTGTCGGTTGAAAATCATGAACATACTAAATCACCAACTAAAAGTCTATTAAAGTGATGAATATGATGGTTAATAGATGGATAATTGTGTAAAACTTGTTTTGAGATGATTATTTTGTGTTGTTTAATGCTAGTAGTAGTTCGGATCGTCATCTAACCCGGCTAGGTTATGTTCTTAGAACATGAGCTAGTGTATGTTAAAGTATAAAAAAGACTAGATGATGAACACTACTACTATTAAACATGAACTTGTGTAAAAACAATTTATCTTATGAAATGGAGTTCTAAACTAGTAGATCTAAAGATCTACAAGTGGTATTTTTGAAAGACCAACTGTAAGACAAAACCATGTTTTAAAACCGGATCTTTCATAAACTAGAGGTGTTTTTGTGAACAAACAAGTGTGTGGACACTTGTGTAACAAAAGTTTTAACAAAGAAATAATTTTCGTAAAAACCGACTAGAAGTTGTGAAACTTCATATTCTTTAAAAATAAAGTTTTTAAGAAATTAAACTTATTTTTAAAGATAACAAGACTTACTAAATGTGCTAGTGAGTTACTACACATTTTTGTAAATATTCAAGTTCATGAAATGGAGAAATTAGTGATTATTGTTGATGAATATTGTTGATAATTGTTGTTGATGGTTGTTGACGATTTAAAAGAAAATAAACACATGTTTTGAAAACATGGGAAACCTCCATTTTTAGGGGAAACTCTGTCGAAATTTTTATAAATTTTGACACTTAGAAAAATATAAGTTTTTGGGAAACTTATTCCCTAAAAATGTATTTAAAGTATTACCAAGGTTTCCCTAATTTTTGGTGATAAGAAATAAGGATTTCTTCAAGAATAAAAATGGATATAAGTATGTATATTTTTGAGAGAAAAATATATATTATTTTATCACCAACTTTTGTGCTAAGTGTATATAGTATGTGTTATACGTGCTAGTGTATTAAGACTTAAAAATACACTAAATACTCATGAGGAGTATAAACATAAAAATACACATACAAGATACATAATTCGGGTGCAAAGTGCAAAACATGAGATACTTATATTAATTTTTGAGAAAATAATATAAGTAAGATACTTAGTTAAAAATATAAAATATTTTTAACACAAGAATATATACACAAAAGAGAGTGACTGTACTTGTGCGACGCAAGTCTAGTGACTAACGTTAAGAAAACGCGTATAGGTTACGACGTTAATTAAGCAAATCCGGTGAAGTTTACGACGCACAGGAACGCAAAGTTGTGAGTTCATGCTCCCCCTTTTCTTTTAACTGTTTTCAGTTTTTATAACTTCGGGGGTGAAATACATGTACAAATGTACAATATTTATAATTGGTATGATATAAATATAAGAAGCACACTTGGTGAGAACGAGAACCAAGTGTGACGAAATATAAGATAATAAGAAACGCACTTGGTGAGGACGAGAACCAAGTAGGATGCGTTATGAGAAATGATAATAAGAAACGCGCTTGGTGAGGATGAGAACCAAGTAGGATGCGTTATGAGAATTGATAATAAGAAACGCGCTTGGTGAGGACGAGAACCAAGTAGGATGCGTTATGAGAATTGATAACAAGAAACGCGCTTGGTGAGGACGAGAACCAAGTAGGATGCGTTATGAGAAATAGTGTCACGAATAGGGTACAGAAGCACCATTAATCAACAATATACCCAGACCGCAGAACAAAAGGTTAGATCTAACGGGTGCCTGGCAGCCACATTCTCGGTGAGGGCGAGAATCGAGTAGTGCTTTTGTGTCTCAGAATATACCAATTAAATGCCTTAGGTTTGGTGACTTCCTATGTCGTGTCACATGTTAATGGCTTTGCAACCCATTAACAATCCTGATACTTACAGGAATACTTTATTTACATAAAAGTCATACCATACTAAAAATTGATGAATACATGAGTACGTGGGGTACTCAAGAAAAGATTAAATTATACTTGAAGTACGTGGGGTACTCAAGAAAAGAATGAATTATACTTGAAGTACGTGGGGTACTCAAGAAAAGAATGGATTATACTTGAAGTACGTGGGGTACTCAAGAAAAGATTGAATTATACTTGAAGTACGTGGGGTACTCAAGAAAATGGGAATTATACTTGAGTACGTGGGGTACTCAAGAAGAAATTGAATTATACATGAGTACGTGGTGTACACATGAAACTGAATTAATATATGAAAACTTGATTTATTCACAAACTATGTTTTCATACAAAGTATACAAACGTGAAATACAAAACTGCATGAATTCACACCAACATTATGTTGACGTTTTTCCAAAACTCACATGTATTTCAGGTAACTAGGATGGATGTGCGCGTGGTCTTACTCATGCTCGTGGATGTCGCATGTTTACCTTTCGTATGCAATGAGAACCTTTCATGATCACACCTCGTGCTTCCGCCGCAGAAAGGGGTGTGACAATTGGGAACTTCCCCATGATAGCTCGACCGTTGACTTCCCTTACGCAGAAGGATAAGAAGTACTACAGGGGTGATAAGCAGGAAGAAGCCTTCCAACTTCTCAAAAACAAGCTATGCGATGCACCGATACTATCCTTACGTGAAGGCACTGAAGACTTCATGGTATACTATGACGCTTCGCATCAAGGATTGGGTTGCGTGCTCATGCAATGACAAAAGGTCATCGCTTACGCTTCAAGACAGTTGAAAGTTCATGAGAAGAACTACACCACACACGACCTGGAGCTAGGCGCTGTGGTATTCGCCTTGAAGATCTGGCGACATTATTTATATGGTACTCGATGTACAATCTTCACAGATCAAAAGAGTCTACAACACATATTTGATCAGAAGGAATTAAGTATGCGTCAACGACGCTGGGTTGAGTTGCTAAACGATTATGATTGTGAGATTAAGTACCACCCCGAAAAGGCAGACGTAGTAGCAGACGCATTAAGACAAAAGGAAAGGGTTAGGACCCTAAGGGTTCGAGCATTGGAAATGACTATTCGAACAAATCTTACTGCACGCATTCATGACGCACAGCAAGAAGCCCTTAAGAAGGGAATCTTAGAGCCGAGTATCTCCGAGGTATGGAAAAGAAATTGGTGTCAAACGAAGAGGGAACCTTATGCTTTATGGGGCGCATTTGGGTTTCGCTCTATGGCGGTATTCAAGGAGTCATCTTTGATAAAGCTCACAAGTCAAGATACTCGATCCACCCAAGATCGGACAAAATGTATCAAGACTTGAAAGAATATTATTGGTGGCCAAGACTTAAGAGCGACGTAGCTGTTTACATTGGAAAGTGCCTAACCTGTGCTAAGGTCAAGGCCGAATATCAGAAACCGTCTGGCCTACTGCAACAACCCGAGATACCCATGTGGAAGTGGGAGCAAATCTTGATGGACTTCATAACTAAAGTACCCAGGACCCCTAGAGGGCATGATATGATATGGGTGATAGTTGATCGATTGATGAAGTCTGCATATTTCTACCCATCTGAGAGAAGGATAGCACTGGAAAGCTTGCTGAGCTGTATCTTAAGGAAATTGTAGCACGGCATGGAATGCCTGTTTCGATTATTTTAGACAGAGATGGACGTTTTGTCTCAAGGATCTGGCAATCCTTCCAAGAGGCCTTTGGATCTCAACTAGATCTAAGCACGACCTTCCATCCGCAAACAGACGGTCAGAGCGAACGGACCATACAAACACTTGAAGATATGCTTCGTACATGTGTTATGGCTCTAGGCGGTAGCCGGGATACTCATCTGCCTTTAGTTGAGTTCTCCTATAATAACAGCTACCATACGAACATGAAAGCCGCACCGTTCGAAGCTTTGTATGGCCGCAAGTGCCGCTCGCCGTTATGTTGGGCAGACGCTGGAGACAAACGTATGGTTGGTCCTGAACTTGTTCAAGAGACAACCGACAAGATCGTGCAGATCTGAGAGCGCATTAAGGCAGCTCGTGATCGACAAAAGAGCTATGCTGATCGAAGACGAAAGCCCTTAGAATTCAAGGTGGGAGACAAGGTCCTGTTGAAAGTCTCACCTTGGAAAGGTGTAGTAAGATTCGGAAAACGTGGAAAGTCGAATCCATGGTGAATGGTCCAATGTATCCAGCAAAATTTGCGTCGTCAAACGTTCAGGATCAAGACGAGCATAAAATTACCATTTAAGATCTTGGAAAAGATTGGCACCATGGCGTACATGTTGGAGTTACCAAAAGAACTTAATGGTGTACATGATACGTTTCATGTGTCCAATCCCAAAAAAAAAAAAGGAATCCAACCCAAGAAACAGTTATCATCCCTGCGGATGAGGTGCATATCAACGACACACTCCGATTTACAGAACAGCCTGTTGAGGTGACGGATTGGAAGATCCATAAAACAAGAAGGAGTAGCATTAAGTTTGTCAAAGTACGTTGGAACTCTAAAACACGGACCCGAGTACACGTGGGAACGTGAAGACTGGTTGAAAGCCAAGTACCCCCATCTGTTCGAGAAAGCTCCTGCGGGAGATGACTCAGCCTGAATTTCGGGACGAAATTCTTTTAACGGGGGGGAGACTGTGACAACTGGCACAAAACCGGTAATTTCCGTACAGTCTAATTATTATTAAATATCTGCAATTATGTGCTTAAATGTCAACATAGTCTAATTTCATGCTATACATGTGAATTCATGCACGTTTTATACTTCAAATATTGCTTTATGCATTACTTTAGCGTTGCGTCAAAAAGACTAGTAAACTCACCGGTAGGACACACTGTGTCAGCAGTTTTGCAGAAAACAATCAGACAATAGAATTGGGGCCTAGGAGTAGGTCCAACATCTAAAATACAATAAAACCCAAGTGTGTATACAAGGGTTAACATATAAACTTTCCGGAAGCTAAACTATGCACTAAAAAGCACCCGAAATTCACTCTAAATGCATAATTCAGCATAATTCAGCAACAATTCAGCTATAATCAGCTCTTAAGCACATTAATATCATGTAGAATTTATGTTTTATTGTCCAAAACAACTTACAAAGTGTCGGGGATTAAAACTGCCAAAAAAAGTGCTTTATACCTAGTGAAACTGCGCAATTCAACACTTTAACGAACCGTAATGAACCGAACAACCGGACAATAACTGGGATATCAAAATTTGACTAGAAGTAATGTTTTTATGATATTAAACTAGTATTGATGCTAGAACACCTTAAAAATTATAAAAACCCCTAAACACACTTAAACATACTTAAACCTCCTAGTTTGCACTTTAAACCTTCAATTTCCAAAATATTACATTTTACCCCCCCCCCCTTCACCAAATCCGTCCCCTATGGGTCCCACATGGAGATTTTATTTGATTTTATTAGATTTCATTTGATTTTATTAGATTATATTAGATCTTATGCCAAGGAATATTCTACAAATATACCATAAAGTAGATATGGAAAATCTAATAAAATCCTAAACAAATCACACTTTCATTCAATCCATTTTCTTCCTCCCTTCACCTCTAACTCTTGGCTCATATACACACACCCCCACTCACATTTTTCAAGCTACAAACAACCATTCCAAGGCCAGTAGAAGGTGTATGGAGATCATCTAAGAAGGCTTGAAGTGTAGGAACTTGAAGGACCGCCTTCTGGAGCTTTTAACCACTCACTTTCTTCCTTGTTCATCACCTTCATTTTTGTGCCACTTCCCTAGCCATTAGAGCTAGTAGTAAGCTTCTTGATCACTAATTTAATTCATGTTTATGTTATGTACAAGATTCACCATCTAAACAACTTAACTTCTAATGCTAAAAATAAGAAGATCTAACATATTTATAAAGAAAATAAGTGATTACATGAAATTTTAGTGTATGTAATGAAGTTGTTGATGTTGTATCTTGTGTTTATGATTAGATCAAGTATGTTAAAGCTTAGATCTACCAAGTTTAAGCATGGATCTTAATGGATCCATGGTTAAACTTGAAGGTGAACATATGAAGCATAATGTGAACTTGAAATATGAATTTTGTGCATAAACTTGTAATTTTGAAGTGATAAAGTATGTGTAGAATTAATTTTTGAAACTAAAACTCATGGAAAATTTGTTAAAAATATAACATAAAGCTTGTTTTCGAAAGATCTAAATATATTAAGCATTGATCTTGAAAGATCCATGGGTAAACATGAGATTAAAAACAATAATCTTTCTAATAAACATAAAAGTGGTTTTAGAAATATGATTTACAAACTTTGAAACTGTTAAACTCATGGATGAGTTGGTTAGTAAAATAAAGTCTTATAAAAAGTTGGTTAAAAATTTACAAGAACACTTATTTTGGAAAGATCACCTTATGTAAAGTGTAGATCTAAAAGACTACACATGTTTAACAAGAATCAAGTTCACCATGATGTTTCATATGAAGAAATTAGTATATGTGTTGATGATTGTTGTTGAAAATTGTTTTGATGATTGAAAAGAAAATAAACACATGTTTTGAAAACATGGGGAAACCTCCATTTTTAGGGGAAACTATGTCAAAGTTTTTATAAAATTTTGACGCTTAGAAAAATATAAGTTTTGGTGACACTTATCCCCTAAAAATTCACCTAAAAATATTTACCAAGGTTTCCCTAATTTTTGTAAGAAATTGCAAGTTAAGAAATGATTATTTCTTCAAGATAAAATTTATATTAAGTATGTATATTTTTGGGAAAATATATGTATTTAGTAATCACCAAATCTTGTGCTAAGTGTATATTATGTGTATTATATGTAGTAGTGTATTAGGACTTGAAAATACACTAAATACTCCTAAGGAGTAAAAATACAAGATGCACATACAAAATACATGAGAATACATAAGAATCATATGGACAAATACAAGGAAATATATTTATGAAAATATATTTCTTAACATATTATTTAACTTGGTCAAGTTATGAACTTAAAATATATTTTTGGACGAAAATATATAACTCGGGTGGATAGCACGAATAAACACATATATATTTTATAGCACGACAAAATATATATATTTCATACAAGTCTTAAAAATATATTATTTTTAAGAAATATAATTCCGGAAAGTAATAGAAATCAAAGTCTTGATTTTTGTTGAAAAATACAAAATACTTATATTTATTTTTGAAAAAATAGTATAAGTAAGATACATAGTTAAAAATATAAATTATTTTTAACAACAAAGAACATATACATAAAAGATGGTGACTTGTACTTGTGCGATACAAGTCTAGTGACTAACATTAATAGAACACGTATAGGTCACGACGCTAAGAAACCAACCGGTGAAGTTTACGGCGCAGGATACGCAAAGTTGTGAGTTCATGTCCCCACTTTTAAACTTTTATTTGTTTTCTAAACTTGGGGAAAATACATGTGTTATGGTATGTTGAATACAAAAACTAAGGAATGATACTTTAGATCATGTCACAAATAGGGTGCCATAAGCGCCATTAATCAGTTACATACCAAGACCGCGAAACAAAAGGTTAGATCTAATGGGTTTCAGGAAACCACACTCTTGGCCACTCTTTTACCAAGCAGTGCTTTTGTGTCTCTAGTCGTGAATCGACAACTAAAAATGCCTATGGTTTGGATGCTTCCTATGTCGTGTCACATGTTAATGGCCTTGCAAACCATTAGCGATCTCGATTTCCTTACATTTACAGAAGTACATATTTCAGTACAATTACATACCATGTTTTCTACAACGAATGCTTAAATGTTTATACAAAAACTGCATGAACTCACACCAACATTATGTTGACGATTTTCCAAAACTTACATGTATTTCAGGAAACAAGTTGGATCTTGGGCGCTGGTGTTGTTTTCAAGATGTAAATTTCAAGTTTAGATGTCATCCACTTTTGTTTGTATCATAACTTGAGGGTTTTGATTGGAACTTAAATGACCTGTGTTGTAATATTTCAAACATTTGAATGGATGAACATCATTTTGATCATATAGTTGTTTATTATAATCGAATGCAATGAGAACCGATTAAGTCACACACATACGCTTCCGCAAAAGTCAGGGTGTGACAGAAAATGAAGCTGAAAAAAGAAGAGGAAAAAAACGCATGGTTGTAAATTACAAAGCAATTAATGCAACTACTAAAGGCGACAACCATAATCTTCCTTGTATGCAGGAATTATTAACTCTTTTGAGAGGGAAAACATATTTTTCTACTTTCGACTGCAAAAATGGTTTCTGGCAGGTACTGTTAGATGAAGAATCTCAGTTATTAACCGCATTCACATGTCCAGATGGTCATTATCAAGGGAAGGTAGTTCCTTTTGGATTAAAACAAGCACCAAGCATATTTCAAAGACATATGCAAAATGCTTTAAGAGGTTTAGAAAATTACTGTACCGTCTATGTCCACGATATTATAGTTTTCTCAAACTCTGAAGATAAACACTATTTTCATGTTTTATCAGTTTTAAAAACAATTGAAAAATATGGAATTATTTTATCTAAAAAGAAAGCTAATCTTTTTAAAATAAAGATAAACTTTTTAGGTCTCAAAATAGATCAAGGGACTCATTGTCCACAAAAACATATCTTGGAAAATTTACACAAATTCCCAGATACTTTAGAAGATAAAAAACATCTTCAAAGATTTTTAGGTATTTTAACCTATGCTGAGAGTTATATTCCTAAACTCGCAGAACTTAGGAAACCTTTACAGGTAAAATTAAAAATGGATTACATATGGGAATGGAAACAATCCGATACAGACTATATCAAAAGATAAAGAAAAACTTAACCAGTTTTCCAAAACTTTATCTTCCAAAAGAAAATGAATTTTTAATCATAGAAACAGACGCTTCTCACGATTATTAGGGAGGAGTTTTGAAGGCCAGAACAACCGAAAAGGAAGAAATATGTAAGTATACTTCTGGGAGCTTTAAACAAGCCGAAAGAAATTACCACAGTAGTGAAAAAGAGTTACTTGCGGTAAAAAACACTATTTCTAAATTTTCTATTTATCTTACTCCTGTAAAATTTCTAGTCAGGACAGATAATAAAAATTTTGCTTATTTTCTGAAAACAAAAATTTCTGGAGATAACAAACAAGGCCGTCTTGACAGATGGAAGATGTGGTTTTCAAGATATTCTTTCGACATTGAGCATCTTGAGGGGGCTAAGAACGTGTTGGCTGATTGCTTGACACGAGATTTTCAAAAACATAAAAAAAATATGCTTCAAATGCTTTCCATGCCTATTTAAGGAGCACACATCCTTCAAACAAAGAATCACCTATCACTTTCACAAAAGCAAAATTTACTCTTAAAAAAGATATGGAGAATTTAAAGGCTTTACGCCTGAAAGAAAAAAATTCTTTTAATAGAATTAAAAGTTATTCAAGAAAAAATAGCTCTCTATGACGAAAGTGTAGAAACAACTGTTAATTTAGAACAGGAATCCGAAAGGATACAATTTGAATCTATTCCCTTACAAACGGCTAAGGGTAAAGAAAAATCAAGTCCGTTGACTCCTGTTGCTTATGAAAAAAGCAAATATAAAGTAAATGAAGAACTACGATCTTCATCTAGCCCAGGTGAAAACGGCTCTGGTAAAGGCATATCAAATCCGTTGATGGCTGACAATTTGCCAAAAACTGAACAGGTCTCTCTCAAACCAAGTTACGCACAAATTACTCAAGAGCCAGAAAAATTTAAATCTAGATTCTATGTCATCTTTGATGGAGAGCATAGAGGCATTTATGAAGACTGGTCCATTGTGTCTCACTATGTTTCTGGAAAACCAGTAACATACAAAAAATTTGGGTCCTTACTACAAGCCCAACTAGAAGCCACTCGATACTCAGCCGAGTGTGGAAAGAAAGAAATACCTCTAAAGGTAACAATTATTCCTGAACCACTGAGGTCCAAGAAAAAAGAAAGGATTATTGAATTCAAGAAAACTTTCTCAAAACCATTCTTTAATGAAGAAAAAGAAGAAAAAGACACAATATCATTTGACGAATTTAGAATGATTTGGTCCAAAGCTAGAGCTCTTAGTCAAAATGATTTCGAATTCGAGCATATCTATACAGAAGACAAGGCTACTAAAAGTCTCATTATCTTTTGTCCAGGTGCAAGTCCAGAACTTGTTTCACTAGCATTCTCTGCTGGTTTAATAAAGTTCATTTACCCTTCCCCAAATTTGCTTGAAATCAGCATGTTGCCAGAAGGGATAGAGAAAGCGATAAAAAACTTTTGAAAGAAGATTGCTGCAGCAAAAGATGCAAACATCTTCATTAAGTGTAACTCTACACTTCCAGATTGGTATCAAGGAACATCTTTCCAAAACTACCATCACCTAGAAATCGGGCTAGCCAAAGCAAGAACCATTAATCCCTCAAAGGTAATGACTGAGGATTATAAAGACCACGAAAATTGGGTAGAAATTAGAGCTAAAGGGTTCTTAAAAATCCTAAGCAACCTCCAAAATATCAGTTTCCTTTTTATCCGTTATGTTCATCTTTAAAATTTTGCAAAACCTGGAGCCCTGTAGCCATAAGTGTACCGTTTAGGCAGAAGGCCGTAGGGAAGAATTGGTTGGGTTGGTCACTTGGAAAAATCAGCTTAAAGATTTACTTAGCCGGATAAGGAGGAAAGGTATATTCTATTCTAACTGTTAAATTACTTTGAAATATTTATGTTAATCTCTCCTTAAGCAATTTATAAACAACTGTTTTTATAAACAAACACAAACAAAATCGATTAATCACTATCGAAAACAAATGATTCTTTTAATAAAAAAATTTAGTCAACAAATGACTTTAAATACTGAATTCCATAAAATTAAAATTATGAATTCTAGAATAATGAAATTGTTAGTCAAAATAACAACTTCATTTCTCGACAACTTACTACAACTTTGTCATCTATACATTTGGTATGACATCTTTGGCATCTTTGCCAAATTAGAAATTATGAACAACATTGTTTGTTCAAACCTACTACTACACAAAAGTTAACAAATGAGGACTATGTTAGTAACCAAAAATTTACTACAACTATTTGTTAGAAACCAAAAGTTTACTACAACTATTTGTGTAGTAACCAAAAATTTACTAGAACCATTCCACGTCTGGTAACTTCCCTACAGGGCTTACCCGCATGGCCCGCGTCCCCCTAACAAATAACCTTTAACCGTTAATTGATAATCAATCAATAATCAAAGCTATACCTAGCAACACAAGCGGCTCAAGTCGTTAGGTAACAAGTTTGAATGAGTTCAGGTCAGAATCAAGTCGAAACGGGTCGATATAAAAAATCATGATAAAATTATAGTATGATACGCTTGATGTATAATTGGTTAATTTGAAATTTTATAGCATGAGACAGTCGATGTATAATTTTAATCCGTTTTGCTTGATAACGCATTAAACATTTGGGGGTTAATTGTACCATATCTAGGCGTCACGGTTCATTTAATTGTAAATGGCCATTAAGTGCGGGGTGTAGGCATACACCTGACAGAAACAAATATCTTTGGCGTGTATATTGATCACATACTTGTTATAATACTGGTTTCCGAATGTATGACAAGCCTGTAATTCGATAACAAGAAATTATCCCAATGATTATTAAATAAAAATCTCCTTTAAAATGATTTTTCTAAAACATGTCGGTTAATAGTATTTACTAGTGAAAACAGGTGTATTTTTAAAGATTAACCGTATTTGACGAACCTCAATAGTAGGCTGGATATGGTTAAGACATAAGCTTTGGAATTTGTGACTCCACGGCTAAAGACCTATGATGTCTTAAGTCATTTTTATTTCGATCCTACCTTGTGGGATATTTGTACCGTACAAGATGTTACAAATTTTATTTAATATATTTTCAAGCTTTTATATTTAATACTTTATTATTCTATCTTTCACTGCAAATTGTGATACTGTTATCTGACCGTCACACATAAACCTCACTGTCTGGGCACATTGAGAAATCGAGGTGTGACAACAAAGAAATTGTATAAAGCGGTGGCCACAAAGACAAAAGGGTAGTGTCTAAATCCCTCAAATTGTGGCTTTGGTTAAGCCTGGACTCGGAATTTTCTTGGAGGCATTTTCCTGACAAATATAAAATCAATAACTATATAGTTAAGAGTGGTCTTAGGTTAAGACTAGACTTGGAATTTTCTTAAGGAATATGCAATTGTGATATTTGAGTTTAGACACAAAAGACTAGTGTCTTAATCCCTCAAATTGTGGCTCTGATACCAACCTGTCACACCCTGGTTTCCGGTGGGCTCAATCGGTGGGTTTATTCATGACGATTGATAACAACTTTACAAATATGCAGAAGAAGATATGATGATAAAGTAATAACATAAAATTTAAAACTTTATAAAATAAAATTTATAAATTGTTCGATACAATATCCCACGAGGTAGGATCTGATATAAAAGCGAGCTTAGGACATTATTGGCCATTAAGCAGAGGAGTAGCAAAATCCAAGGCTTTTCTTTTGACTGGCCCATTCCATCCTATATTCGGGGCTCGTTACCTGCAGTTTAGTCTTTTGAAAATATGTCAGCTTTCACTGGTAAATACAATTAACCGACTTGTTTTTAAAATATCATTTTCATAAATCATTTGATACATTTTATGATAACCCGTGGGTTAATCATTTAGTATTTCATTAAGATAGATTTCTTGCCACCAGTTTTACATGCTTGTCAATACAGCTAGGTACCAGAAATCTATGTCGGTATGTGATGATGGTACACACCACCTTTAATACAACGTCTTCTGGGATTATGCCTACTACTGTGCGTGTATTTTATATGGCCATTCCTAGTTGATGAGTCGGGACGCTCTGACACGGTACCATTTCCCCTCGTGTTTAATGTTATTTAAGCGATACAGATTAAACCAAATTCTTATATTTATGAAAGCATTTGCCCATTTATATAATACCCGCTCCAAGTGGCTAATGTCGTATCTCAAGTTTTCAAATAAATCTAGGCTAAGAGTATTTACCTTTGTTTAGAAAATATTCAGTTAAATAAGTTCTTTGAAGCAAAGCCGTATGTCAAGTTGTATATCCTACACATGATTATCTGGAATGCTCTATAGTCTAGAATGAAACAGATATATCTATATCCGTTAGATTGTTCATGAGTCTTTTTTTAAGCTATATTACTTGACTCGCTACTTAGAATATTGTTCGGTTTCGCTAGATTAAGTGTTGACCGGGTAGAATGTGGTTTATATCCTTCCGAGTGCGAAGCCTCGTTGGATATGAGTTATTTAACCAAAGATTCTGATTTGGAATGATTTTGAAAGGTTTAAACCCAATCCGACTAGTTTATATATTTCATATATATTAAACTAGTCATTTGCGTAAACGCGGCTTTGGATAGTCGAATGGGTCTATGACAAGTCCGTTATATCAAAATATTTTATAATCAGTTTCGAGGTCAAATTATGTTCTTTGTAGGCTTTAAAACCATTTTTATGCCGTAGGGGCATTTTTGACATTTTTAAAGTATATATAGTGGATTTGTCGACTTTCCCTTCAAATGGTATGACCATAAGGTATAACCTCAGAGGTTTATTCCCTATAATATCATAGTCACAAAACATGCCTTGATTGGGTTTCAAAGTAAACCAAATGGGTCAGAATTAAAAGTCAAAGCCAAAGTTAAACTACTTGACTTTCGATAAAGTATAGAAGTTTAAACTGAGTATCATGAGTTGAGCATGTAAAAATATGTTTCACTAGTCTATATAAACTGATATAATGTCAAAGTGGTTTAGATAGTTAAAAGTCCAATTAGCGTAAAATGCATATTTACTATTTTCGACTTTTTAGATATAACATGCTTGACTCGTAATTTTGCCTATTAAACGTGATTGTAGGAAGGTATGATCACAGGGGATTCATTCCTTCGTTATTATGATCACGAAGGAAAGTTCGGTTCGAACTTTGACTTTACCATAGTTGTGACATTTGTGTCTTTTCAATCATTGTACAAATCCGAACAATTTCGTAATCATTGAAACCTTGTGTTTTGATTCCAAGATTTTATAATTATCTATGACATTGCATGTTTTCAATCCTTGTTTAATTTCGAACTCTCAAAAGCTTTTATGATTAAATATATAATACACTTTGTACCATAAAAATAATGTCTCCATAATTTCAATGTAAATACTACTGCACCTAACTCAAAATCATGAGTCGTGTAGTTCTTTTCATGCACTTTAAGTTGTCGTGATTCATAGGCAATCACTTTACCTCTTTGCATTAAAACGCAACCCAATCTTGTGTGTGAGGCATCATAGTACACAACGAAGTCTTCAACTCCTTCTGGTAGTGACAAAACAGGAGCATTACTCAGCTTCTGTTTCAGAATCTCAAAGGATTCTTTCTGCTTAGGACCCCTATCAAACTTCAGATTCTTCCGAGTTAGTGCAGTCACGGATGTGGCTATTCTTGAAAAGTTCTCGATGAACCTACGATAATAGCTTGCTAACTCTAAGAAACTGTGAATCTCAAAGGGTGCTTTGGGTGCTTCCCAGTTCATGATAGCCTTTATCTTATTAGGATCTATTTGGATACCACGCTCGCTAGGGATGAGCACGGTACCCGTTCGGTACCGAAAAATCAGAAAAATGGGTACCGATACCGAATATACTGGTTCGGTACTGGTACTGGTATTTATCAGTGTTTTACCCTTAAATACCGGTAACGTACCAGTACCGATAAACAGGGAAAGTGGGTACCGGTACCGAATATACCCGATATGGTACCAGTTCGGTACCAGTACCCAGTACCCAGTACCAAATGCTCATCCCTAACGCTCGCTAATCATGTGTCCCAAAAATTGGAGTTCTCTGAGCCAGAACTCACACTTGGAGAATTTTGCATAAAGATTTTCTTGCTTTAGCAATCCTAGTATGCATCTCAAGTGTTTATCATGATCTTCTTTACTGCGAGAATAGATAAGTATGTCGTCTTTGAAGACAGTGACAAACTTATCTATATATGGTTTGCAGACTCTGTTAATGAGATCCATGAATGTTGCAGGTGCATTGGTGAGTCCAAAGGGCATCACCAGGAATTCATAGTGCCCATTTCTTGTTCTAAAAGCGGTTTTTGGAACATCTTCACTTTTCACCTTCAATTGGTGATATCCTGCCTTAAGTCAATCTTGGAAAAGAAGCTTGCTCCTTGAAATTGATTGAATAGATCATCCATTCTTGGCAAGGGATAACAGTTCTTGATCGTAGTCTTGTTCAGTTCAAGGTAGTCAATGCACATCCGCATTGAACCGTCTTTCTTTTTCACGAACAGAATAGAAGCTCTCCAGGGGGAAGTGCTAGGTTGAATAAAAGCTTTCTCCAATAGTTCTTCAAGCTGAGTTTTCAGTTCCTTCATTTCCATTGGTGCTAACCGATACGGGGCTTTGGCTATTGGAGCCGATCCAGGAAGTATATCTATGCTAAACTCCACTTGCCTGTTTGGAGGTATAACGAGCAAGTCTTAAGGGAATACTTCTGGATACTCAAAAATGATAGGGATATCTTCAGTTTTTGGTTTTGGGTTATCAATGGTCACTTGTGCCATGTAAATGACACATCCTCTTCCTAGACATCTGGACGCCATAAGTAGGAATGCTTTCTCAGGAAATCCATAATAATGATCTCCATAGATGGTGAGTGAATCACTGGAGGGGGATTTAATTTCGATAAGTTTCTTATCGCAGGAAATTCGAGCCTGGTTATGGGATAACCGGTGTATGCCTAAAACTATATCAAATCCCGCAAGAGTCATAGGTAGGAGATTTATGGGAATAGATTGGTTATTAATGGTTATAACACATACCTCTAGGATTTTGGAAGCTATCTCTATTTTTCCATCGGCCATTTCGACCTCATATGTTAATCCTAGGCCTCTCTAGGGTAGGTTTAACAATTCACAAAATTTATGATCTACAAAATTTTTATCAGCTCCTGAATCAAATAAGACTCTTGCAAAAGTATCATTAATGAGAAACGTACCTGTTATGACTTTGGTATCATTGACCGCCTCTCTTGCGGTTAATTGAAAGGTATTAACATTACTTTTTTTGGTGTCATTAGCCTTGGCCTTTCCGTCGCCTGTATTCTTAGGACAATTAGTCCTAATGTGGACTTTTTCACCACATTCGTAAAAAACCACGTTCTTGATGTCTCGACACTTGTGTGTCTTGTGACCAGTTCCTTTGCATATACCACAGTTCTTCTGTGATTTAAACCTGCACTTTCCAAAGTGCTTCTTCCAGCAAGTTTTGCATTTAGGTTTAGGACCATTGGTCCTTGATTGATTCTTCTTAGAATCAAATCTACCTTTCTTTGAATCTCAGGGAGGATTGCTTTGTTGCTTCCTCTTGTTATATAATTCTGTGTTTGTTGCTCTCAACAGAATTTCATCTTCGGTTAGGGAGAGGGATATATCTAC
This sequence comes from Helianthus tuberosus, assembly GCA_030545235.1. Classification (NCBI taxonomy): domain Eukaryota; kingdom Viridiplantae; phylum Streptophyta; class Magnoliopsida; order Asterales; family Asteraceae; genus Helianthus; species Helianthus tuberosus. The sequence continues at coordinate 3,990 of JARYGA010030006.1, read as the reverse complement.
AACGGATCTGAAAGTACTTGGGTGTGAGGATTTTACCATACCCTTAATTTCGGGTGCTAAGCAACTGATGTATCTCGTGATACATTTAGACTCAGGGTTAATGAGATATGGCACCAATCTGGATGTGGAATTATACTTAAACAGATACCCCCTGCAGTCTAAGTTCTTCATAGTCAACTTTAAAAATTTTGACTCTATCTTTTCCACCTTGTGAGGCGGGCAGTAAGTCTCGCAGATGAGTTCCATGAACTTTTCCTATCCCATATTATATATATGGACCCTTCCTGATGCCTGACTCATGGCTTTCCACCATGTTAATGCATCTTCCTTGAAAGATTAGGACACGTACTTGACAATGTCCTTCTCCGCGCAACCGCTGATGTCTATAACTGTTTCCATCTCGTCTAACCACCTGAGGGCGTCAACTGGTCCTTTCTCCCCCGTGAAGTCATGGGGTTTACATGAGACAAAATACTTATATGATCATCCGTCCTTTAGATATATGTGCTCTTTTCTCGCAACACCTTTAGATTCACTATTCTCATTCTTAGACGAGGAGAAGTGAGAACTCTGAGTTTGAGTCCTATGAGTTGATTATTGGGGAATAGAAATTGATTCTTGCCTTGATGGTGCTGGCCCTTTATATTTGGCCATAAATTCGACCATAGCTTTGTCGACTTCTTCGGCTATAAGGGTTCGGAGGTTATCTCTTCCACCCTCTCGGTCAATGTGAACCGCATTGCCATCACTACTATTATCATTGCCGTTATGTTGGCTTTCCGTTTGTTTCTCGAGCTACATACCATCAAAGAGATTTTTGGTTCATAGCAGATCAATTTAAATAATAAAAAGGAAATTCAAAATTTCATTAATCAAAGGATTACAATGCGATGTCCTATAAGGACTTTTGGAATTTAAAAGTACAAACATTTTCCATTATTGGACTTTTGAAATGTAAAATAAACATATTACAATAAAAAGAAATAAAGAGTCTTTAGTTGTCTCTTTTCCCTTTGTAAGTCTGAGAACCATCTTGTTGGTTCTTCTTTCACTCCATTCCACCTGTCTCTGTATTTGATATGTCCTTTCCACCGCCTGAGTAATCACGTCAGGAGTTGGTGGTTGTGGAGGTTGTGGTTGCGGAACTACTGGATATGAGTAGCAAGGGTTTGAATACCCAAGGTTAGGGCTTGGATACGCAGGTGTAGGGGCTGGATACCCAAAGTTAGGATAACCAGGGTATGTGGGTGGAAATGGTGGTGGATAGTAGGAGTTTTGTATGACTGCCTGTACATAGAGGTCGTATGATAGAGCAATAGTATAATCCATATTTGTTGAGCTGTAGGGGTTATTGTACCCCAGTGGGTTTGGATACGTTGGTATATGGTTGTCATAACCCGATGGTGCAGGATTTGTGGCTGGAGCCGGGTTGGAGGGTCCTCCCTGATGTGCTAAAAGCAGTTTAATAAAAACAAACTAAATTAACCTAATCTAGACACTAAGTAATACTCTAGACTATCTAAAACTCGACTAAACTACTAACCGGCAAGTGAACCGATCAACTCTAGTAAAGCTAAGTAAGTCTGGATATCGAACTCATGAGACTCTATTTAACTACGTTAACTACTATATCTAGACTAACACTGACGCGACACTAACCGTTTTTATGTTTGAGGGGGGGGGGTTCTTCTAAAAATCCTAAAATTGCAATTAAATTAATTAACTAATTACGAACTAACTCGGGTTTTACTCAGATGGTGAAAACAACTACCAAGATTGGAATCCTGGTTTGCATCAGTAATGATATTATTAGGATATTAGTTATTATGGAATCGGGATCTTCTAGTACTAAACCTATCGAAATACCGAACAAGACCCCCGACCTTTCTCTGGAAGACACTTATAGCACTCTAAAGGCTGTTACGAACACCGGTTGGTTAGACTCTCTCTCAAGACATCTAAGTGGTTTACGACAGTACCCTAATTTGATTTACTCCCTCTCAGGACATAAACCTAGGATAGACTTGGGTTCTTGATTAGACTTGTTAGACAACGGTCACTAAGGCAACTAGTTCAGACTCCTCTCGAACCTCCTACCTAGAAATTTAATGACTTAGACCTAACAATAACCTCGCACCTCTCAGCTATTGAGATTAGTAGAACACTTAAACTTATTTAACTATCGATTATCGCTTCTAAGGTGTATTGGCCAATTAACCCTAAAGATCACTATATAAAATCATAATCTAGCATGAACCTATTTCGTAAAAGGCATTTACCAAGATTCACACGAAGCAATAAACAATATTCAAACACTTTTATGCATGCATATACATCAAAACAATAACAGAGTCGACTACTTTCGCAAATAATCCATAAACAACTAAATATCCATAATAAAAATGAAAACTTTACAAACCAATCATACAATCTAGGTAGTATAAAAGATCTAGCCAATCATAGTCATTGAACAAATAAAAAAAAAGTATTTTCAATAACAAGAAACATAATCAAAGTAAGAAGCGAAGAATAAAGACACCCGAATAGCAAAACAACGACCCGGATGACTTCCTAAGCTTCCAAACTTCAATCGGTTGCTTCCATCTCTCAAAACGCTCCAAAAGATGTCAAAATTTCACCCAAGTTGCTGCTGGTTCGTAACTAGGTTTAAGTTGCATGATAGTGATGTTTATATAGGTTTTCTACAACAATCCAGTTCCAAAAATACATCTACCGCGAATAATACCCCCGTCGCGTAGCGCGACGTGTAATCCCTTTGAGCTTCGCGTACCGCAACACTTTATTTTGCCAGAAATCATATTTTAATGCTTCGCGTACCGCGAAGCCTATTCTGTCTCACCGTCGTGTAGCGCGACGGTCCCCGTTTTCCATATTTTCTAGATTTTCGTTACCGTTCAGCTACAGCTTGAGCCGATTCTCGTTGCTAACATTTTTCTAGCATATTTTAAGCGTTTTCTCCTCTTTTCAGCAACGAAGACCTGTAAATAAAAAAATTATCAAAAGAAACTGTATCTACCTAAAAATAGAAACAAACGAATACGAAAACTATACAAACTACATATGATAAATATATGTATTTTGCAATACATCAAATATCCCATACTTACTCTTTCTTCGTCCCCGAAAAAGAATTATGCAAACGGAATCAGAACCAGATAAATATTCGGGTTCAAAAGTCAAGATTACTTATTAAAATTAAAACTTGTGTTAACCGTAATTGCAAGTATACTTGTCCACTTAAACCCAAACCCGGTTCCAAGCCCTTATCATGCAATTTATGTTCAAGTTCAGTCAATTTACCTAGGGTCTCACACTAAAAACCGCAGTTTCACTTAATCCCGGCTTAAGCTTATGGAACAAAAGGAAAAGTCATTGGACTATTTCCTAACCATTTTATATCAAAATCAAAAGAATTTAACATCAAATTTTTTTTATTATTATTTTTCCTTTCTTTTGAGCTATAGACTTTGCTACCTAACCCAGAGGTTGTCTCAACCAGAGTCACCATCCCCGAGAGCGACATCGTAGGCGTCGGTAATTTTGCATTTTTCTCTTAACTTAACCTAGAGGCAATCTAAGTCAGAGTCGCCATCCCCAACAAAGATTACATAGGCCTCGTTTTTTATTTGGTGTAGCTCATTTATTATATTTTTTTCTTTGATAAAAAATTCTAACAATTTTCGCTTATAACGGCATTCCTTATACTATTTTTGGTGGTTTCGGCTTCTCTACATTTCCTAGATGAGAACCCACTAGAAACTAACGATTAGGTATTTTTATATCAAAGGAACCTAGAAACCGAATCAGGCCTACTCACATATCCCAAATTAGACACAAGCTCAACTTTTATTCTCGTATTATTATTATTTGAAATCCGAACAAACCTGATTTTTCTATCATTTTCCGTTTTTTATTTTGCAAACTTCCAAAACAAGAGACATTTTCTAATTTTTCAATTTTTTTTGGATT